>ML778258.1:2141609-2209411 GCA_009831015.1 Picea engelmannii
AGCAGGTCACACATCTCTTTCTCACTATGTGGATGACACACTCAAGCCAATAACTAATATTCCACGTATTAAAAAACTGCAGTCAAGAGGTTGCACGCAGGTCACAGGTCTCGATTTGACCAAGCAAGAAGTCTACTCTCACCAGAAGTCGACCAAACATTCGCTCACGAAGGGGCACTTTGATGCTCGTACTGGTATAAAACAACAACACAAATCTAGACTTTCCACGGCCTACGACTGACTCGATCTGAACTCGTCGGGTTCACTAGACTCCTCCACATAGGCTCTATGCTGGAAACGATCTCTCAACACACAGTTCCAGCGCTATCCACGGGCTCATGAGATCCTTCAATCTCCACACAGTTCCAGCGCTGTCCACGGGCTCATGGGATCCTTCAATCTCCACACAGTTTCAGCGCTGTCCACAGGCTCACAGGCTCCTCCAATTCAACAACGCAGATACAGAATAATTGGTAGTTTCTTCACTATAGAAATGGCGGCTGTCATACGCTGTCATACACATCCAATATCTCTCCTCCACGCAGGCTCAACATAGGTATACTCGGCTCCTTTGGAATCGTAAGAGAGGCCTTCAACATCCTCCGCTCCTCCTGCACCCTCACACGTCCAGCACCAGCTCTGGCGGGTGTTTTCTCTTCATGTCATTTCACAAATGGATTGAATGCCTCTCGTCAAGTTCAATCCCTCCATAGAACAACAAAGTCGGACACTTCACCAGACATCAAGTCGGGTTCAATCTCTCCACATAACACACGTAGTGTTCAGAGTGGTTGCTTCCATGCTGCTCCACGTTGTTCACTACTACGATTTGCCTCACCAGCAAGCGATCCGCCCAACAAGGACAACAATCGGACCTTTGTTACATCGTGCTCCACTCGAATTAAAATGAGCTCCTGTACGCGCGCGAGTTTTGTTCGTGTGTTATTATTACGCTGATCTCTACACTGGTGGCCTCCCCACAACACCAAGCGATCCAGGTTCATCTGCCTCTCTTCCTCTTCCAGATTCGAGCGCTTCTCTTTGCAGATGCTCCACGCAGCAGCTTCATGGTCTTTCCACTGCAAACAACGATCTATGCTTTAGGCACAATACAGCTGCCCCTTCACAGCTCCTGGTAACCGTTGCCTTTGTGCAGGTAGACGCCCCTCCACGATGTGTCCTTCACAGTGAACAACAAACGACTCCTTTATATTGACGCACAGGTCAACCGACGGTTCTTCAAACACCAGACACAATGATCCACTGCTTGTATTTGTAGCAGATGGCTCTCCTCTACGCAACAGCTCACAATCGCTCAACCTAGCTCTAATACCAAATTAAAATAAATAACAGTGAGGCCACAAGGGCACATAACCAGTGAGTTTACGCTCACATAATCTTTGTTAATTTTTTATTAATGTAAATCAATTACATATATATAACACAAGGTGCATGAAACAGAATTGAACAGATCTCCTATAAAGGTGGATCTGAAACCAATACAAACCTAAATATGAAAGACACACAACAACTTAGTTACGCAGATCTTAACTAAGTATCCTAATTTCTACATTATTCCAACATTTTCTACATGTATACTGATTGAAATCATGATCTATATTAATCTTAATTTTTGAATCATATAAACATTTGTATGATTTATTTTTTATTTTAATAGATTTTACATTATTATGAATCTTATAAAAATCATTTACAATTTTTATTTTTATTTTCAAACCAAAGTGTTGTCGTTAATTGTATTTTCTACATGTATATTGTTTGAAATTATGATTTATATTGACCTTAATTTTACTAGAACCAATTTGTATCTTAATATATATTGTAACATTTAAATTAAAWGAAATAGTCTAGTAGTTAAAATGTACATGAAATAATATTTATGAASGAAAATAACTAGATGCTTATCTTCTACAATATTTTGAGTGATTTCCCCTCAAAGTGACATGTAAAAAATACTTTCTCACCAATGCCTTTTGAAAATTGACTCTCTTTCTTCCATCTAATYGTAGTCAATTTCTTAGATATGCTTTTAACACAATACATGAAACAATTTAACAATGTGAAGAAATACAAATTTTAGTGTAGTTTTCTTTGRAAGAGAAAGTTGAWTTTTTTTTAGTTAGAATTGTTGGCTTACTGAAAAAAAKGGGTRAATCAGTAATAGAAAAATTTAATATTATAAATATGAATRATATTCCAAAACATTAAATCTAAATTATAGTTAAATAAACCATTAAACAATTCAAATATTTAAAATTAACATCTAAAACAATTCTATACACATCAACATGAACATGACACCTTTAAAACAATTATCATTTTCATATSACATATATCATTATTTCTTCCGACTCAACTTTCTTTTGAAATATTTAAAACTATATAAAACAATTATATATACTCTACCATTAAATATTTAAAACAATTATATAATGCTATTTGTAATTATGGAAATAAACTCTATAAAAAGTTATCTAATTAAAATATATTTTTTTTAAATTTTATTTATTTTTTTATATAATTATATTTTTAAAAACAATTAGTAAATCATTTTAATAATTAAAAATAATATTTCAAAATTAAATTAACCATCTTACAAATTGTTATTAAAAATAAAAGAAATCATCTTATTTTTATTAAAAAAATTATATATAATACCAACTAAATACTTGATCCACCCCTCCACCCAAATCTTATAAAAAGGCTTCGTTTGTTATATACAATAAATAACATGTTCTCGTCCATGAAACATCCCTACCAAAATCTCAAAGAACTGTTATCAATATAATTACCCTCGAGATATGGTTATCCATCCATTGTTCAAGGAGACAAACTCGTTACAAGCAAACATAAAAACTCTCTTTCATAAACTCGACCAAACGATCTCCCTCTTGGTAGTCTCAATAAGGATTAATACCACCTACAGTTCGAGTTCGAGTTCGTACAATTGAAATATTCTACTCAATAAGTGATCGTACAATTGAAATATCCTACTCACTCAGCGAGACCATGTTTGAAACATGAAAGATAGTTATACAAATAACTAGACTAGAGATTAGACTTCTCCATGTAGAGGAAGAACACCTTATGGTGTCCTTTATCTGATTTTACAAGTCGGAAGATATTATAGGAATGTATTGATTTTAAGACCATTGTTATGAAATTTTTGCTAGAAAATAATTAAATATTTTAAATATTAATTATTTCATTTTAAAATTTTAAGTTGGATTATTATCAAAATTTTTAAATATAATAATGGAAATCATGATTTATATTTACTTTCATTTTTAAAGTTTTGTGAAATATTTTTTATGATATTAAAATTTATATTAATATAAATTTTATAAAAATTATTTACAATTTTTTTTTCAAACTAAATATTATTTTTAATTTGTATTTATTTTTAATATTTTTTATAAATATAATGATTAATGATCACCTTGAATTTTAAAATATTAAAAGATTTAAAAAAATATTTTAGATTGAATGAATCTTATAAAAGATATTTACAACTAAAATATTTGAAGCATATATATATTTGTATGATATATTTTTATTTTAATAGATTTTGCATTATATGAATCTTATAAAAATCATTTATAAAGAGTCTTTTTTCCTAATTGTATTTTTTAAAGGTATATTGTTTGAAATCATAACTTGTATTTTTTAAAGGTACATTGTTTGAAATCATAACTTGTATTTTTTAAAGGTATATTGTTTGAAATCATAACTTGTATTTTTTTTAAAGGTATATTGTTTGAAATCGTAACTTATATTGACTTTCATTTTATGTGAACTAATTTTTATCTTAATATATTTTGTATTAATATAAATCTTAAAAAATATTAACAAAGATATTTTAATCTAAAGTATTTTTTTTTTTTTATAAGTGAAATATAGAGTTCACTTTTTAAAAATTCCCAACTTTTACCATTTAAATGAAATGAGATAGTGTAGTCCTTAAAACGTATTTTGATATTGCATTCTTTCATGGTTTTCATGGTTGGAACATGTAAATAGTGTAAATCTCTATCGCTTAAATTTTGAAACTTCATTTTGATAACCTATTAAAGAATAATTATATATATTAGGAGGTTTTAGTCCTCTTCATATTGAAAAATTTTCTCGATAATATATTTACTCCTAATATTATACTTCCATGAAAAATAATAATATGGTCTAGTTAAACCCTGAACTAAAAATGGGATCTCAAACAACACATCTTGAAACATTATGTGAACTTGTCATATTTGTCTCTACTTCTTTTGTAGTTTTGAGAAAAAAATGCATAATGGCTAGAAGCTTCCTCTTCTAATGTAAGCTTGATATTTCCCTAGGTTTAGTATTAACACCCCCCACCCCGCACACACACACACACACACACATATTGTAGAACAAAACCCTGAACTAAAAATGAGATCTCAAACAACACATCTTAAAACATTATGAACTTGTCATATTTGTCTCTACTTCCTTTGTAGTTTGAAAAAAAAATGCATAATGGCTAGAATCTTGTTCCTCTAACGTAAGCTTTATATTTCCCTAGGTTTAGTATTAACTCCCACCCCCCACGAGCACACACACATATATTGTAAAATATACTTGTTATATATCTTGAAAACTATTTACACCAATAACTAGAAAAACATCAAGAAGAAAAAAACATATATACAATGAACATGATATCCTCCTCCATAGGGATACTAAAATAACTATGAAATATCTAACCATTTGAAGTGGGAAAGAGGAAATATGGAATGGGAGGGACATGTGTGTATGGAAAGGGAAACACAGAGAATGAAGGAAGGGGAGGGACATGAAGGTAGGATGTAGAGGAGGCCATGTAAAGGAGGGAGAAGGGATGGGAAAAATGAGGAGGGGAATGGAGTGGAGGGGAAAAGGTGGAGGAGGAATAAGAGACGGAGAAGGAAGGGGATTGTAAAGGATGTATAATCGGGGAGAGAAAAGTGAGGGTTGATGGGGAAGTAGATGATATGGAAGGAATGAAGGTGAGGTAGAGGGATGAAAGGAGGAGCGGAAGAAGGAAACATGAGAGATGGAGGATGTTACTTAAGAGATGAAGAGGGTAGAGGATTTGGATCATTTATTCTTGATTTATTATTTAATTGAGTGAATTGGATCATGACTCAAGGATAAGTGATTTGCATATTCCAAGTGAATTGGATCACCAACTATGGAGTATTGATTTTCCTCCTCTACCATATTCATCCTCTATAGACAACTTCCTTTCTCTCCATTACCACCAACTTTGTCTCATTCCCCCTTTTCCTTTATCTATGTTCTTCACCTTCACTCCCTCCCTCCCTCCTCCTTCCATTATGTTCCAGTTTACTTCCTCAACCTTTTTTCTTGTCCCTCCACTTCATCTTATATAATTATGTAAAATATAAACATTGTATATCTAAATAATAAAATAAATCTACCATCAGGATGCACATGGACATGTATGGCGTAATGGGGGATAATTTTCCACAAGAAAGGAAATATCTAAGAGGGATTCCAAGGGAGAATTATTATCGGGTATTAACTCACATCTTTGAACATATTCACCTTTATCATTCATCATCTCCATCATTTTCCAGATGTTAGGGTTACAGGAAATCCCATTTATCTAATCTTGTTTTTAGCTAAATGTTGTTCATATTGTTCACATGTTAGGATTCCCTTAGATGGTAACAAAGAAAATTTCATGGTCACTGAATTCTCGTATCTAGAGCGCGTAGACCCACTGAGAGAGTCGCGGGCAGTTACAAATAAAACTACGCGGTCCAATAATTTTCCACTGAGTTCTGAATACTTACTGTGCAATAGACTCCACATTGTGCTGATAACACTAATAAAGTAATTTCTTGTCATAAAATAAACATTGTTATACTCTTAGCACATAAGCTCACATATATACTTTGAGTGCATATTAAGGAACTTATAAACCTACTTAATCTTGCGTAGAAACTAAGAGAATATATGCTTAGAAATTTTGAACACAACACAACTTAGACATACTTTATATATTACCAAATTGGATGTGAGACACTATTACAGAATACAAAACTATGTAGATCTTCGACTTGAA
Source organism: Picea engelmannii (assembly GCA_009831015.1). Classification (NCBI taxonomy): domain Eukaryota; kingdom Viridiplantae; phylum Streptophyta; class Pinopsida; order Pinales; family Pinaceae; genus Picea; species Picea engelmannii. Next base: position 2,147,725 of record ML778258.1, read on the forward strand.
CAACTTGTGCAGACATTAAAAAACAATGCTTGTGCTCTCAAACTTCTCAGACTCTCTTCACAACTGTTGATCATATGTGTTAACACTCTCTATATATCAACTCTTTACATACTCAGGAATATAAACTATGACTGAGCCTTCTTGTAGAAGAAAACCAACTAAAAAATTTAAGACGACAATAAATTTGATTGAATATATATGAATAACAAAGCTCGAGAAAGCTCCCCGAGGTGTAGGACAGTCGGTGACGGAGTGTGTTGTTAAGCCACTCCATGATGTTAACGTCACTGGTTCGAAACCTGCGAGGACAAAAAATCCAACCATGTTAAGGGTTGGTGTGGCTCAGGCCGGGTGCAATCCCCGGGTGATTTTGACGACTTAGATGCCCCTGAGTCGCGGTTTCTCAAGCCACAGGTTAATCGCGTAGCCAACAGGTCCCGCANAAAAAAAAAAAAAAAAAAAACAAAGCTCGAGAAAGATTAATGATCAGTTCATTAATAATTCTCTTGCTTTCCATCAGAGACTGTAAAAGCACCTCCCTTGTTGTGACATACTAAGTTGGCATAAACATAAAACTAACGACTTATAATTAATATCTTCAACACTTGCCCTTAATTATAAGTAGGTGGGAAACACAAAACACAAAAAATTACATCACAAAACTTAAATTGACATGTACTGTTAAATATCTGTGACTGCGCTAACTCCTAAATAACTACATAGATTTTGAAAATCATCTCTTTCCAAAGCTTTTGTAAATATATATGCAATTTGTTCTTTATATCGCCAAAATTCTAAGCAAATTTATTTGTTATTCACCAAATCTCTTATAAAATGATACCTTGTATTAATGTGTTCAGTTTTCTCGTGAAACACATTATTCTTGGACAACATAATGGAGGGGTTGTTATCACATAATACTGTAGTTGGTTCCTATTGTTCCTGCAACTAATCCTTTAACATTATTCTAATCCAAACAACTTGACAAGTTGCGCTTGGAGTTGCGACATACTCAACTTCAGTTGAAGAAAGAGTCACAATAGGTTGCTTCCTTGATGCCCATGACATTATACATATTCCAAAATTAAATGTGTAACCAGAGGTGCTTTTCCTATCATCCATGTTGCCTCCGCAATCACTATCAGTATATCCAACAAGTCTGAATTCTTCTGAAGTATAATACATAATGTCGAAGTCTTTTGTTCCATTCACATAGCTATGAATTCTTTTACCTGCCTTCCAATGGGATTCTTTTGGAGTTTCCGTGAACCTTGAAATCAAGCTCACTCCATACATATTATTAGGCCTTGTTTTTGTAAGATGAATAAGGATACCTACCAACCTTTTAAACAGAGTAGGATCCAATTTAGATCCTTCATCTTCTTTGCTTAACTTTAGTCCTCATATGAGAGGTGTTGGGGATGCTTTGAAATTTATCATGTTAAATTTTTTCAAAATTTCACATGCATATTTATATTGTGAAATAAATATACCAGCTTTGGACTAGTGAACTTCAATGCCCAGAAAATATCTCATAAGCCCCAAATAATTCATTTCAAACTCACCCTTTATGACTGACTTAAATTCTTCTATGCTAAGGTCATCTGTAAAAATAAAATCATCGACATATAGGAAAGAAATCAACATATTACCTTTCTTATTGGATTTTATGTACAATGTTGGTTCACAGTCACTTCTTTGAAATACATTCTTAGTAAGGTAGGAATCTATACATTGCCTTCTTCAATCTGTATACTTCTTTTTCTTGTCCTGGAATCTCATATCCTTGTGGTTGTTCCACATATACTTCTTCCTCTAATCCATACAGTTCCTTCTTCAATCTGTATACTTTTTTTTTCTTGTCCTCGAGTCTCATAGCCTTGTGGATGTTCCACAGATACTTCTTCCTCTAAATTTCCATTCAAAAAAATTGACTTTACATCCATTTGATAGACATGCCACTTATTATGTGCAGTAATGGATAACATAGTTTTGATTTTGTCCATCCGCGCAACTGGCACAAATGTTTCATTAAAATTTATTCCAGGTTGTTCTGTAAAACCTCTTGCAACTAACTTTGCCTTCTATTTATGCACATTTCCATATAGATCTTGCTTAGTTTTATAAATCCACTTTACACTGATCACATCCTTACATTCATGTACATCTACCAATTTTCATGTCTGATTTTCATCTATGCATTTAATTTCTTCATCCATGGCTTGTTCCCATACATCATCCATTACAACTTCTTTGAAAGTTAGTGGATCATCTATTTGCAAAAACAAAGAAAAGAATCAGAATGAATTTGTTGTATCAACATTGTAGATGTCACGTAGACTTATTGTCTTCCTTGGTAACATACTTTATAATGTTGGATCTGGTAATGTAGAACTAATCGTACTTCTTGTTGGAGTTTGTTCCACTCTAAGTGTGGACTGTACACATGCAAATCTCACTGGAGTAGTTTGAGTTGTGATTTGTGTCTCAGTTCCAGGAGTGGAAGGAACTACGCTCTGAATTGTAATTTTTTTTGAACCACTTCATCCTCGATGCCATCTTTCCCAACAACATAAAGAATTTTAACTTTCATTTCTCTGCTTCCATTCCATGCTTCATTCTCCACAAATTGAACATCGCGGCTAATTATAACTTTTCTTGCAACATGATCATACAATTTGTATGCTTTTGTATCTTTAGAATACCCAACAAATATACAATGATATACTTTGGTATATAACTTCTTTCACAAATCATCTGGAACATGTGCTTATGCGACACAACATAAAACTTTCAAGTGCGCAACATTGTGCTTCATCCATGTACAAGTTTCTTGAGGAACTTTGTTTTTCACATTGTTTGTCAGAAATCTGTTCATGATGTATACCGCAGTTGCTACTGACTCAACCCAGTACTCATTTGACAAATGTTTGGCTACTAACATACTCTGCATCATCTCCATGGTGGTTTGATTCTTCCTCTCCGTGACACCATTATGTTGTGGTGTATACCATGCGTTGAATTGCTTGTTAATGCCATGAACTTTACAATAGTTTTGAAAATATCTTGAAACATATTCACCACCTCTGTCACTTCTTACAACCTTGATGTAATAATCACTTTGCTTCTCCACAAGTGATTTGAATTGTTGAAAACAACCAAATGCATTAAATTTATGTTTTAGAAAATAAATCCATGTTTTTATTGAGAAATCATCAATAAATGTAAGAAAATAAGTGATGTCTCCTATAGATGGTGTTTTCATTGGTCCACATATATATGAATGTACAATTTCTAGTGGAGTTTTTTCTCTATATGACTTGCCAACTAGAAATGACTCTCTATGTTTCTTTCCAAAGATGCATCCTTCACATATTCTTTCTGGTTTTTCAATTGATGGAAAACTTTTCACCATATCCTTTGTATGTAGCAGCTTTAGACCTTTAAAATTTAAATACTCAAATATGAAATTCCACAGCAAGGAATCATCGTGTACATTAGATTGGAATGTTGCCTACAACTCTTCTTCTTTTTTGGAACTACATGCACTACCTTTTTCACTTTTTGCCTTGAATGCAATGTGAGTTCACATATTTTGCTTCATAGACACATTGTGTTGTCTTCATGGTTGGCTTCAATGTCAATGAGAACATTATGTTGCTTGTCATATGAATTCTTGTAATAAGATGATTTCTTGAATATTTGTCTAAACTCACACCATGATTATCTTCTGTGTAGATTCTATAGCCTTTTTGTGAAATTTGTCCCATTCTCATCAAATTAGTTTTTAGGAGAGAAACACAATTTACATAAGGAATTACATGTTTCCCCCATGTTTAGTTAAAATGTTAATATTGCCTTTACCCAAGACAATGAGTTGGATATTGGTTCCAAGTGTTACTTTAGTTTGAACTGACTTATCCAAACTAGAAAACAATTCTAAGTTTCCTGTCATGTGATTACTATAGCCTGAGTCTAAATACCATTAGGAGGAATAATCCTAAGTACCTTCTGAACAACCTTCTTATCCTCTATGGTTTTACCATGATACTTAATCTCATTTATCAAGTCAATAACATGGGTGTAAAAGGATTCTAGTGAATCTGAATCTTCCATTGACAGAGTTTCAAAATCTCTGCTAAGAATTTGTAACTTTGAAGTCTTCTCTTTGTCCATACCTTGATAGTATATCCCATGCTACATTAATTTGTTTTGCTGATGCTACTCTTGGGAGTAAGCTCTCATGCATGCCTTGATGTATATAGGACATTTTATTTCCATCCTTCTTCCTTTGATCTTTCAAGTCATCATTCTCAACTTGTGTGAGGGCATTGTATGTTTCCTAATATGTTAGTTCCACATAGCCATTTTCACCCATAAATAATGTCGTCATGGTCAAGGACCATAACTCATAATTTTTAAGTCTAAAAGTGGGAAGTTGCAGATTTGAAGTAGAAGCCATGATTTCACCTTAAAACAAATTTCTTTCTCTTTAAGACTACTCTTGAAACCTACTCTGATAAACCTTGCATACCCAAGTGTCGTAGGTTCCGAGACACTAATAAAGCAATTTCTTGTCATAAAATCAACACTGTGATACTCTTAGCACATAAGCTCACACATATACTTTGTGCAGATTCAAGAACTTATAAACCTATTTAATCTTGTGCAGAAACATAAAGAATGTATTTTCAAAATGTTTGAACACAACAAAACTCAAAAGAAATCATAAATATATCAACACACAAATACTTAATATATTACCAACTTAGAGGTTGAGCTCTTTACAGAATACAAAACTATGCAAAGCTTCAGCTCTAACAACTTCCTCTACTTTCATAAACATGGTTTGTTCTTTCAGACTTCTCCAACTCTCTCCAAAGCTGTTGATCCTATGTATTGACACTCTATGTGAATTCTTTACACTCTATGTGAATTCTTTCCAGAATGGGGAATATGAAAACTAAGAATGAGATTTCCTATAGAAGCAAACTAACTCAAACATTTAAGACCACAACAAATTCAACTAACTCTATGTGAATAGCAAAGCTCAAAAAAGATTAAGGATCGGCTCATTAATAACGCTCCTACTAGATCGGCTACTAGATTTCAAAGGGCAGAAACGGTGCTCTGTAGATCTCTATATTCATAAAAAAAGTTGACTGTGGGCTTAAAGTGGGTAGATGGGCCAGGGCTCCCCTGAGTGGAGGCAGAAATGAAATTTGAAATGAAAAACCAACCTCCGAATGGGATTTCAGTACTCTTATCCTCGTTGGGCAGCCCAATGCAATAAACGCAAGGATTGTTTTTGCCATGAAATTTATTCGGTTTTGAACAAAACATCACGACGTGCCGTGGACGGCACTTCGTGAAGTCTATGCATCAACCTTCTGAGTCGCACTTCCAATGCTCTACGATGATCTCCGAGCAATATATCGTCGTCTCAAAACCCTTGTGGATAAACATACACAAATCCATTCATTGATTCAAACGAAAAACTTAAGGAATCTTCTAAACGAATGGATTACCGTTCAGCTTCCAAACGCAAATTCACATGTACACGACACTGCTAACTAGCTCAGATGATGTAAGAATAGTCATGCAGCCTTCCATGAGCACAGAGGATAATAAGTTTCCAGTTGGTAGACCCATGGCCAGAGTTAAAAAAAATAGGCGTCATATACAAATTCTGAATATTTTCGATACCAACAGCAGTGGATATGTATACCTGAATACGTACTGTTCATTGTATGGGGTTCATATATATATATATATGCACCCAGTTTTCTGTCTCATGGATGCGCAAGCATGACTCAGTAAAGACGGCCCTTAAAATTATGATCTCGGAAAGATGGGGTGGCTAATGATGAAATTGATCATGACGGTGGTGGCCTACTGGTGAGTCGGGAGACCGAGTTCTTTCCTCACTCGATTGTTTTTCATATTATGTACACATCATCTCATGGTCTGCATCCTCTGACTTGACGCGTACACCACTCCACATCTAAACCATCGTACAACGTATTGCTATTTTATTGGATTCATGTATTCAAGTGGATAAAAATGGATTTATACCCTGAGTGACTGGGGAGGCTTATATATATATATATATATATATATATATGGAATTATTCAACTTTTTAAGTCTAAAAGTGTACACTAATGGGACCATTTAATAGGTTTTTAGTATTTAATCAGTTTTGTATGGACAAGATTAAATATTGATGGAATTATTCAATTTTTAAGGGAAAAGGCTTACACCTATTGACAATAAGCACATTTAATAAGTTACAATAGGCACATTTAATAAGTTTTTAGTGATTAATCAATGTTGTATGGACAAGATTAAATATTGATGGAATATTTTTAGTGCTCCCAATAAATAGATTATTATTTTACTTTTACTTGTTCATATTTAAAATTGATTATGGTGGCTAGCTGATTGCTACCTCTCAGTGATTAAAATTTCATTTTCTAGACCAACCAAAACTTTTAGATGTTAACCAACCACTATTTTTATTACAACTATCACGGTTCTGTTATTCAATATGCTTGGATTTTTACTACATCTACTATTTACTGAGCTGAATTTTCCTGCCTAGGGCTCTTACGGTGTCCGTTATTTAATGAACAGGGTTCTGTTACTGTCAATAATAGATTAATGGAGTTTTTTTACAGGTTTGCTTGGCAGGCTCCATTCATTCCGAGACGTCTCGCTGACTAGGAGAGGGAAATGCCATAGACCATAGAGGGCCGATCATGTTCCCTGTAAGACGATTTCGAGCAGGTGAAAATCTTTAGGTTAACATGAGTTGGACCTTTTTTTCTAGAGTTGTCTAGGTTTTTTATCCTTTTTATTATGGTTATGGGTGTATAAATTATTTTTAACTAATAAATTTATTATAATTTTGTTGATTTATTTGATGTTTTTTAATAAATTTATTAAAATTAAAATAAAAATATAAAAAAAGATTATTATTTTTTTAATAAATTAAATATATATATATATATTTTTATGGTCACTTTTCATTTCATGGCTGCCTTTCATTTTCTTTTCTGAGTCCGCTAAACTTTTCTGGCCTTCACCAACCAAAAGTTTGCGACTGTACTAATATATAATACATCACAAACTTTTTCAATTCTAACACGAATGTTATTCGCTATACTTTAAAAAAAAAAGTTTTTAAATGAAAATTAACTTTACCATAACAAAAAAATAAAACCCTTAATCATAATGATTAAATTTAAACTTTTAAATAACAGGAGATATCACAAATACGAATCATGTTCTTGTGAACAAACCATTCAACATTACAAATATTTAAAAGTATGATCTGTAACGAGAGTGTAAGCAAGGAGGAGGGTGCACTGATTTCACTTGGTGCGCACTTCAGAAAACAAAAGCAAACACTTACAGGAAAAACGAAGAGAGGGTGCACCAGTATACTTGGTGCGCAGCAAAATGTGTCACCTGGAAACTCTCACACAACAAATCGCTTTAGCAAACAGAGAAGAGGTTCGGAAAAACCTCATCAAATCTTATTAAAGAGAAAGAAGTCCTTTTAATAATGCAGGGCGACTTCCTTACTCTGCATTATTTGTAATTACAAAGGTAGAAACCTACTAACAATTCATTTTAGGAATAACCTTGTTTGCTATACTAGCCAAGGTTTTATTACATATATATATATTGAATATACTAGCCAAGGTTTTATTACAAATATATATTGAATAACAGTCATACGGATCAAAAATTAACATGGCAAACATTCTTTTCGAACGCCTTGTTTACAGCACTAGCCCATCAAGTTTCAATATTCTAAGTGAATACTGATCCTTTTCTACTGATTGTCTAAACAAGATGGACGGACACCCTTAGTAATGGTCCAAGCTAACAACTAAAACAATTCTATACACATAAAGACACATCTAAAACGGTTATTACTAAATATTACACAAATAAGCTGTTGTTTCTTATCATTAAATGTTCTTTCAAACAAACCATTAAGCTCCAGAAATATTTAAAACTAACATTTAAAACAATTATATAACCGTTAAGCACTAGAAACATTTAGACTGAACAACTAAAACAATTACATATACATTTAAGAATATTTCAAACAATTATATAGAAGCAAAATAATATTTGAAATTAACATTTAAAAACAATTATATAAATAACATCATCAAATATTTCAATTAATGATGAAGATGATTAACATTTACTGAGACCAAATTGGTCTATTGGACCTTAATAGAGTAAGGGATTACTTGCAATTCTTTAGAATTTTGTTTATGTGCTAGAAAAACATTAAGAAAAGATTTCCAAGATTACCATAGTTTTTTTTGAGTTAAAAGGCTAGGAAGGTTGGTATTGTGACAAATATTTTTGAAATTGAGATCTAATATGGATCTAGGGTGGACAATCTAAGAGAAAGTGTTTTTCATCTTCAACCTTCTTAGTGTCACAAAGGTGACACACTCTTTCATCCCATGGCATTTTAGAAATTGATCAACGACTAGTTTCACTATGGAGCTCATGAGAATTTGTTCCTATATTAGCAATGTTTATTTTTTTCTTTACACTTGTCAAAAAGAGAGATAATTTTGATCATCTAGATCAGGTTTGATTACATCCTTATAATGCCTAATTTTTTTTTCCCTCTAACTCTTTATGGCACTAGATTTTCTCCTTAAATTTTCATTTTGTGATATTTTTAACAGTATCTTTATTATTCAAAATGGTGTCTTCCATGATTCCCCAATAGCTTAGCCCATCTTTACGTTGTCCTAGCTTGAGTGGATGGTGGTTATGATTGGATTTTGAAGAAATTTTAGGAAACTTGTTCTTATACATTAGGTATCTAGTCATAGCTATGCTCTCAATGGGGGAAAGGATTTCCTCTAAGTGAAGGATGGGATAGGGGTTATTTCCTTTAATTTTGAGATTATAGATTATAAAATACTTTTGTATTTTCTCTATATTTATCGAGGATTCACGAGAGATACTACATCCCCATTATTCACATCCTTAAACAATAATTGGCATAAATAAGAGTTTTTTCTTGACCCATATTCATAGATCTACCAATTTACAATTTTTTTCAATCCCATAATAAGCTTTCCATCCCCCAATAATTCTTTTCCCAATGCTATAATTCCAATTGAGATTGTGATGAATATAGATTCCAAGATATTTGTATAAAGTCAATTTCTCCAAGTTGTTGTTGTAATATACCAAGGCATCACAAGTGATCTTATTGGATTTAATGATCATGACCTTAGTATTAATAGTCAAACCCATATTGGAGAAAAAATCCTTGAGGATTATTATTTGGTTTTCAAGATCGTGGAGAATGCTCACCATAAGAACTATATCATTGATATAATGAAGAATATTGGTGATTGTACAAGTGAGACTAGGGTTGGTACAACCTTCTTCTTCCAAGCAATCAATGTATATGCCAAAAAGGGTTGGGGACAAGGGACAAAATTGCTTGAATCCTACATTGCCCCCCACCATAAGAACTATATCATTGGTATAATGAAGAATATTGGTGACTATACAAGTGAGACTAGGGTTGGTACAACCTTCTTTTTCCAAGCAATCAATGTATATACCAAAAAGGGTAGGGGACAAGGGACAAAATTTCTTGAATCCTATATTGTAGTAAATCTCTTTCAACCAGCCTTATTGTAGCAGCTCTCAACTCTAAAGGTACTTTTATCTCTTCCAACCTATTCCAAAGTTTTTTAGGTTTTTCATGCAACCGTGGAATTGTGTCAAAAGATTTTCTAAAGTCAACAGATTGGATTTAGTAATGGGGAACTCCTCTACAATGATCCTAAAGGCAACAAGATGGTCCACATTTGAAATATATCTCCTAAACCTAAACTAGCATTTCAACAATCTCCTAAACGTGACCAAGCCTTTATAGCCAAAGGCTAATCTACTTTTCCAAAATAATTCCATAAAGATTTGCTAAAATTGGGCTAATCATAGTGGTCCTGTAATTAGGAGGAATGTTTCTATCTGCATTTTTAAAAATAGAAACAATGAGCTCTGCTTAGAGGGTTTAGGGAAGCTAAATGGAAAAGCTTTTGTATGTGAGAGATGAGGATAGACCCCCCTATTTTAAAAATTTAAGCTTTGTAGCCTTCAAGTTCCTTACCTTTCCCATTTTTAAATCACTTAACCTAGAACTATAAGTTACTATATTTATATTATATATACATTACCATGAAATTTTTCAACCAATTAAATATAATTAAAATATAATTTTTTAAAACCTTATCTCTTATATATTGGTTTGATAAACTGAAATATTTGAAAACAAAGTTAACAATTTTCGAAGTTATCATTTAAAATAAATTATGTCCTACTTTTTATTAAAAAACTTATATATAACACACATTTATTTTCACCCAAAACTATAAAAATACACTTTACATATTCAAATATACAATAAATGTACCATGGCTCAAATTTACCATATTTTTATCCATAAACATCCTATCAAAATCTCAAACAATTTGTGTCCTACTTTTATTAAAAAAATTATATATAACATACATTTATTTTCACCCCAAACTATAAAAATACACTCTACATGTTCAAATATAGAATAAATGTATCAGGATTCAAATTTACCATATTTTTATCCATAAACATCCTATCAAAATCTCAAACAATTGTCATCAATATTAAAAAAAAATACATTACATATTCAAATATACATATGTACCAAAACTCAAATTTACCATATTTTTATCCATAAACATCCTATCAAAATCTCAAACAGTTGTGATCAATATAATTACCAAAATCTCAAACAATTATCATCAATATAATTTCCATAGAGATATCAAAATCTCAAACAATTGTCATCAATATAATTGCCAAAATCTCAAACAATTATAATCAATATAATTTCCATAAAGCTATCGTTATCCATCCATTGTTCAGAAGTGGTAACAAGCAAATAAAAAAAGTTCTCTTTCATAAGCTAGAGAAAACGATCTCACATAATCTTCTTGAATTATTTTTTCAGTAATGCTCTTCATATTGTTCACATGGACATAGTCTTCCTGAATTATTTTTTCAGGAATGTTCTTCATATTGTTCACATGGACATAGTCTTCCTGAATTATTTTTTCAGGAATGTTCTTCATATTGTTCACATGTTTAGGCTTCCCTTAGCTAGCTAACAAAAATAATTTCGGAAATGTTGTTGATATTGTTCACATGTTTAGGCTTCCCTTAGCTGGCAACAAAAAATATTGCAGGGTTATTGAATAACATACGCAAAGTAGAAATGTGTGGTATACCGGTACTGGATTTCCAGTGGAAGAAATTGTGCGCTGGAAAGTTCTATATGCATTAACTTCCCTTAGCTGGCAACAAAAAATATTGCAGGGTTATTGAATAACATACGCAAAGTAGGAACGTTTGGTATACTTGTATTGGATTTCCGATGGAAGAAATTGTGCTCTGGAAAGCTCTATATGCATTAATAAAGTTACTGTGGATGTAAGGTGGGTAGATGGGCCAGGGCGCCACAATAAGTGGAGGCAGAAATAACATTTAAAATAAAAAAATGAACCTCAGAATGCGATTTTAATATTATTACGCTAGTCTCTCCTATAAATTCGACTGCGACCTTTTTTCTTGGCATAATTGGTGGAAGAACATTCGATCGGCAGCTCACTGCAATCCACTCAAAGATATTTTTCCCAACAAATTTATTCGGTTTTGAACAAATCATCACCACGTGCCGTGGACGGCACGTCCTCAAATCTATGCGTTCACCTTCTCACTCGCACTTCCAACGGTCTGCGATGATGTCCGAGCAATCTATGGTCGTCTCAAAACCCTTGTGGATAGACATACACAAATCCATTCATTCATTCAAACGGAGAACTTATGAAATCCTCTAAATGAATGGATTACCGTTCAGCTTCCAAACGCATTTCGCTTGTACACGACACTGCTAACTAACTCAGATGATTGTCGAATACAGATATGTATATCTTGCATCCTTCCATCATTTACACTAAAAGTAATCATCATATACACTAAAAGTAAGAATAGTAGGTCGACCCATGGCTAGAGTTAAATTAGTTTTGATGATGGATCTCAATTCAGATTTGAAACGTTGATGATAATGACAACTACTGTGGATTATTTGGCAAATAATTTTGAAAATTTAAATATTTTTTATACCAATAGCAGTTAGGTAGACCATGGTTAGAATTAAAATTTTGGTTATAAATTAGTCTTGATGATGAATCACAATTCAGATTCAAAACGTTGATGACAATGACAATTACAACTACTATGGATTATCCGGCAAACAATTTCGAAAATTTCAATATTTTCGATACCAATAGCAGTTAGATCAACCCATGACTAGAGTTAAAATTTTGGTTATAAATTAGTCCCGATGATGAATCACAATTCAAATTCAAAAAGTTAATGACAATAACAACTACAAATTCAAAAAGTTAATGACAATAACAACTACTGTGGATTATCCGGCAAACAATTTCAATATTTTCGATACCAATAGAAGTGGATATGTACACAGTGGATATGTATGCCTGGATACATAGTGTTCATTGTATGGGATTCGTATATATATTTTCCTTTGCGGGGTATATATGCAGCGTGTGTTATCTCGCATGCATGGCGCAAGTATGACTCAATATGACGGTTCGTCGAGTTATGATCTCGGAAATCATGAGGGTGGTGGCCAAGTGGTGAGTCGGGAGACTGAGTTCTTTCCTCGATTATTTTTCATCCTATGTGCACATGATATCATGGTCTTCATCCTCTCACTTCAGTCGTAGACCACTAGACATCTAAACCATCAGACTTCGTTGTATTCTACAAGAGGCTTATTGTTATTTTATTAGATTCATGTATTTGTATTTGGATTTTACAAGTGTGTAGAGTGTTATATATATTTATTGATTTTAAACCATTGTTATGAAATGTTTTTAATATTATTTATTAAAAAAAGTTAAATATTTGAAATATTTATTATTTGATTTTATGAAATGTTTTTCATATTATTTTATTTGTTAAAAAAGTTTAAATATTTAAATATTTATTATTTGATTTTAAAATATTTAGGATGCATTGTTATCAAACTCATGGCAATGTATTTTTGAAATATAATTATCGAAATCATTATCTATATTCACTTTTTATTGACTTTTAAAAGTTTTCTCAACTTTTTTATTATATTAAAACTTTTATTAATATGAATCTTATAAAAATCATTTACATATTTTTTACAAATTAAAGTATTGTTTTTAATTTGTCTTTATTTTTAATATTTTCATAAATATAATGATTAATATCGTGATTATATTAATATTGATTTTTAAAATATTAAAAAATTTACACGATCTATTTTTTTTCTTAATATTTCATATATTGATATGAAATTTATAAAAAATATTTACAACTTGAGTTAGTTGATTTTTCAAAGTAGAATTATAATCAACTCGTGGTTATAATGGTTGTATTTTCTACATGTATAATGATTGAAATCATGATGTATATTAACCTTAATTTTTGAATCATATAGACATTTGTATGATTTATTTTTTATTTTAATAAATTTTACATTCTTATGAATCTTATAAAAATTATTTACAATTTTTTTTTTTCAAACCAAAGTGATTTGGTTAATTGTATTTTCTACATGTATATTGTTTGAAATCATGATTTATAATGGTTGTATTTTCTGCATGTATAATGATTGAAATCATGATGTATATTAATCTTAATTTTTGAATCATATAGACATCTGTATGATTTATTTTTTATTTTAATAAATTTTACATTATTATGAATCTTATAAAAATTATTTACAAAAAGTTTTTTTTTTCAAACCAAGGTGTTTTCGTTAATTGTATTTTCTACATGTATATTGTTTGAAATCATGATTTATATTGACCTTACTAGAACCAATTCGTATCTTAATATATATTGTAACATTTAAATTAAATGAAATAGTCTAGTAGTTAAAATGTACATGAAATAATATTTATAAAGCAAAATAACTAGATGCTTAGCTTCTACATTATTTTGAGTGATTTCCCCTCAAAGTGACATGTAAAAAATACTTTCTCACCAATGTTTTTTGAAAATTTACTCATTTTTTCCATTTAAGTGTTGTCCATTGCTTAGATATGCTTTTAACACAATACACAAATCAATTTAACAATGTGAAGAAATGCAAATTTTAGTGTAGTTTTCTTTGGAAGAGAAAGTTGAATTTTTTTTAGTTAGAATTGTTGCATTACTGAGAGGGGGGGTGAATCAGTAATAGAGAAATTTAATCATTTTTAACCATATAATCCAAGTGTTATATCAATGTAGCATTATTATTCAATAACTGCAGAGTAAGTAAGCAATGAACAAATGAACAATCATACACATACACATTACACCAATATTTTACGTGGAAACCCAAAGCAAGAGAAAACCACATAATTTTTTTTTTTTATATGTCTTGAAGAATTACATTCATTGGAAGCACCAACTTCCTTTGTTTTCAAGCTGCAACTAGAAGGAGGCTCCAACTCCCTTGTTTCCTAGGCTACAGCATGAGGGAAGCTCCAACTCCCCTATTCTTTGGCTACAACCAGAAGGAGGCTACAACCCCCTATATTCTTTGGCTACAACCGGAAGGTGGCTAGAAACACCTGTCCTTGCCCCGTCCAACCACCCTGAAGTAGAAGTAGAATGATGGAACCACTGTCACTATGAGATATATTATTGTAAACCTGTACCAATAAACCTGAACCATGCATCAACCTGTACTTGAACCTGTAATCAAACTGTATCATAAACAAGTGCATCAACCATTCACCAACCTGTACCAAACAACCTGTAATCAACTTGTACCATAAACAAGTGCATCCAACCATGTACCAATCATGTGTCAACTACTCATCAAGTATAAATCATCAATATGTACCAACATCATCAACTATACACCTCATGTATGTGCCAACACATCAACTACTTGTCTCAACGATGTACCCAACATGAACCTTAACCAAAATCCCTCATCAATTTCATCATCCAAATATGATTTTTAACAATGTAATAGACCTGGTGTATATGATCACATACCTACAAACCTTCCTTAACTTTCACAACAAGAGACTAGCATTTTCATCAAACTTTTCTTTAGTCTCACATGACTAGTTTGGGATTAGTGAGTTCAACCCTAACTTGAAATAATCATAACTATGTACTTGTGATGAATAAAGATCTGGAAATAGTACACAATGTTCTTTGGTTTGTTTTATGCAATTCCTCTAGGTGTCACTATTTGGAACGTCTCAGAAAAGGATTTATAGAAAAAATGGCACATCTTGTTGAATTCTAGCTTATTCTAGAGAACGACCTTATAGAGTGTGCCCCACATTGAATATTTGTTGAGTCGATATGAAAATCTTACAGAGAATACTAAAGACTGTACTCTAACCAACACATTTGGTCTTACATAATTTGGATCTGTTATGAAAAATTTATGACATTTTTACCCAAAACACAGGTTTTAGACTAGTTTCAAGACTAGCCACAAACCCTATTTTTCATGGAGCATAACCCCAAAAATACAACGACCCACAAGATGAAATTTTTACCACAGATACTTGGATATGTTTACTCAATAGCCTATCGATTTCACGGTCTGAATCATTCTAGAAAAAATGTTATTGTGAAAATCGTGAGATGACCTGTAAATAACATACCTTAGAAAGCATCATCAAAAGAATTTATCCTCCCTTGAATTCCGACCTTCTTTTCTTCACCTTCCCTCTGAAATTCGGCCTAGATATCCTTTGGTTACCTCAGTCACCTATAGATATTCAATATTCTCAAGTGTGATATCAAATGAGAGAGCCTTGCCTCTTATTTATACTCTCCAAGTAGCTTCCCTAGAAGCATCTTCTAGGTCACTTTGCCCACTTTCCTTATTTTAGGGTTAACCCACTCCTAATTTCTCCATTAAATTTATTATTTAAACATTTTATTTTGTATTCACCTTGAATTATAGTACACTCATCACTTCAATTTATTATTTACCTTCTAAAATCTCTTAAACCACTTTGACTACTTTGACCTTTCGGGGTTTCTAGATGACATATGAGGGTCCTCCAAATTCGTAAGGCCATAACTCTCAAACCGTGAGGAGTTATGTGACGTTCTACATACCACCATAAATGGAATGACATGTGATATTGATATAGAATATTCTTACATGAAAATATATCAAAACTCATACCATTATCCATCAAACAAACTTGGGTCCATTACCCAAACCCGGGTTCTCCAACTTCTCATGGCCATAACTCTCTAACCGTGAGGAGTTATGTGACGTTATACATACAATCATAAATGGAATGACATGTAATATCCATATAGAATAGTATTACCTTCAAATATATTAAAACTCTTACCATTATACATGAAACAACCTTGCATCCATTACCCAAACCTTTGTGCTACCGAAATTTGCTACCAGAGTTTATTCAAGGGTTGACATCAATGACAACCAAACTTAATAAAAAATATACCCCTTTGGCACTGATGGAAACACTCTGATGCAATACTAAAATCATGTCATGCAATACTGAAGTCATATCACTCATGCTCCCCGTGGAACCATGCCTCTGTCCTCTGCATCTCTGTGACCATTGCTCTCCCTGGAGTCATGCCTATGTCCTCTACATATGATAAATCTCTCCCCCTTTTTCATCGATGGAAAATGTATCTTTCCATCCGGGGTTGCTCCCCCTAACTAAACTGTCTAATCTCCCAACCTGAACTATCCTCTTTATGATGCTTCTTTGTGTACATCTAAGACATATAGGATAAAAATTCAAAATAATTCATTTTGGAGTAGAAATAACTCTGAGTCTTTGGCGAAGATACTCAAAGGCTTTCCGTAGAAGCGGTTTTGTAAAAATGTCTTCCACTTGTTCTTTTGTGTCCACATAGTCAACTCTGATGTTCTTTTCTGCAACTTGTTCCCGTAAAAATTGATAGTTGATTGGAATGTACTTCATCTTGCAGTGCATCACCAGGTTCTTTGAGATACTGATGGAGCTTGTATTATCACAATAGATTGGAATGGGCTCATCATCCTCAACCTATATATATGTCAGAGTTTGTTTCATCCATAGAACTTGTGTACAACATGTTGCCGCTGCAATATACTCTACCTTGGCTCTAGATAGAGATACTTATGATTGTTTCTTGCTTAGCCATGATACTAGACACTCAACCAAATAGAATGATGCTCCACTGGGGCTTCGTCGGTCATCAATACAACCTCCCCAATCTACATATGTGTAGGCAATAAGTGATAGATAATTTCCTTTTGGATACCATAATCCAAACTCTTATGTTCCTTTGAGATATCTGAAAATCCTCTTCACTGCTAATACATGTGCTTCCTTTGGTGTTGCTTGAAATTGTTCCACCTGTCTAATTGCCTGCGTTATATATTGTATGGATGATGTCACATATAGTAGGCTACCAATCATTGACCCGTGTTGCCTCTAATCTATAGACTTTGAATCATCGTCTTTTCTTAACTTGCAACTGGTTTGCAAGGGAGTGATAACTTGTTTGCAATCTTCCATTCCAAACCTCTTTAGCATTTCTCTGATATACTTGGTTTGAGAAATAAAGATTTCTTGGTTTCTTTGAAGTATCTGAAGTCCTAGAAAGAAGGATAGTTTTCCAAGTAATGACATTTCAGATTCATTCTGCATATCCTTTGCAAATTTTTGGCTTAACATGTCTTCATCACTACCAAAAATAATATCATCAACATAAACTTCTATTAATAAAATACTATGTTGACTTACCTTGATGTAGAGGTTGTTGTCTGCACTTTCTTTTTTGAACCCTGCATGTTGTAGATATTTATCCAGTCTAGTGTACCATACTCTACGAGCTTGTTTTAGACCATGTAAGGCCTTCTTTAATTTACACACATAATTTGTGTTCTCTGACAACTGAAATCCTTCTGGTTGTTCAATGTAGAATTCTTATTCAAGTTACCCATTCAGAAAAGTTGATTTTACATCCATCTGATGCACTTTAATATTTTTGGAGCATGCATAAGCTAAAAGAAATCAGATTGTTTCCATTCCGACAACTGGGGAAAATGCATGTACAAAGTCGACTCCTTCAACCAATGTAGATCCTTTTCATACCAATCTAGATTTGTTCCTTGTAACATGTCCATATTCATTCCATTTATTCCTGTATTCCCAAATGTCATTTTTCTCTATTTGATCCAATTCTTCATCCATGGCCTTGTTTCAAAATTCATCCTTGTTGGCCTCTTCAAAATAGGTTGGTTCAATCGTAGATGTGAGTTCTAGGTGCATTTGTTCTGCTAAACGGATTCTTTTTCTAGTCTCAACTCTTGCGTCGTTATTTTTGATAATCTGATTTGAAGGATGATTATTCTGTTCTCATCTGCTAGGTGTTTTTGTAGTTACTTGTTGAAATTTATCTTTTGTTTCTGTCGGATCCTCTTCGTCTTCCCCTTCTTTTTCATCTTTTGTTTCTTCTTCGTAAATTTGTTCGATTGATTCATTTTCTTCTTCCTTTAATTCTTGTCTACACGTTTCATGAATTGTTACATTGATGCTTTCCACCATTTTGTTCAATCGCAGGTTGTAACAATTGTATGCTTTTCTTTTACTTGAGTAACCAACAAGTACTCCTTTCTCCACACGAGAGTCAAACTTTTCCATTCTTCCATCTTCTCTTTTGATATAACATTTGCTTCCAAAAACTTTGAAGTGCTTTACATTTGTTGGTCTTCCTTTCCATAGATCGTAAGGATTTTTGTCACTGTTGTTTCTGGGAATTACTTTGTTTTGAATGTGAATTGTTGTATGCACTGCCTGTTTCCAAAAAATATCTGTTAATTTGGAATCCATTAATATTGTTTGATCCATTTCTTGTACTGTCTTGTTCATTCTTTCAACAACTCCAATTTGTTGAGGTGTCCTAGCGACGAAGAATCGTTTTTTTATTCCATGACTGTTGCAGTAGTCCATAAATTCCGTTGAAGTGAACTCTCCTCCATTATTAGATCTCAAGCATTTTATTTTTGAATCCATTTCATTTTCAACCATTTCCTTGTAGATCTTGAAGTTTTCAAAAGCTTCTGACTTATTCTTGATAAATCAAACTGTGACCATTCTTATATAATCATCAACTAATAACATAAAATATTTCTCACCTTTTAAGCCTTTTGTTGTAGTTGGTCCAACTAGATCAGTATGCACAATTTCCAATGGCCTTGTCGTTGAATATTCCTTTGATTTGAATCTGGTCTTTGTTTTCTTTCCTTGTTGACAATGCTTGCATAAAGTGTTGGTTGGTTTCGTGATCTGTGACATTTCTCCGACTGCATCTCTTTTGCTGACTTTGACAATGTTATAAAAATGTATGTGACCCATTCTTATGTTCCATATCCAACTTTCATATTCCTTTCCTAGAAAACACTTTTCATTTCTAATTTCACTTAAAACATATAGGTTGCTTCAAGTTCTCCCAAATGTAGCAATCAATTTTCCTGAACCTTATTTTCTTATCTCGCACTTTTGTGAATCTAAAGTAGCTTTATGATCTTGATCACAAATTTGACTCACACTTAGAATATTATGTTTTAAATGTTCTACTAGTAGAACATTTTCTGCCTTTGTATTCTTGTTCCCAATTCTGAGTGTGTCTTTTCCAATGATTTTGGCTGAATCATCATTTGTGAAGGAGACTGATCCATCTCTTTCCTTTCATAATGTAAGAAACTTGTCTCTATCACCTGTCATGTGTTTTGAACACCCACTGTCAACATACCAATCACGTTTCTTATACTTAGCTTGTAGAGTGAGTGTGCATTTTTCATTGCTATACTAATCCTTCTTTCTTATCCATGTCCTTTTCCGAGGTTCTTGTCTATGACTGTTATTATTCTATTGTGGTTCTCTAGGAGGAAATGTCAGTCTGCAATCTTTGGCCATGTGTCCAAAATTGTTACATTTTTAACATTCCACTTCAGTGCTCAAAGATTAAAACCTGTTGTAACTTCTTCTATGTGTTTCACTAGGCCTTCTTGGATAACCCCTTTGTTAATGAATTTCAAATTTGTTTTTGTTCCTTTTGTTAGCTCTGCAATTCACAACTTTATGTCCAAATATATTACATGCATAACATAAACCAAAAAAGATAGTTTGATACCTGGGATTTGTAGATCTTCTGAAAGGAGGTACTCTTATGAATTCTTCTTCTTATTGAATCCTATCTGTCGTTTGTTGATTTTGAAATATGAATATTCTCGGTGGAGGAGTGTCCCTATAATATTCTTTGTAGATCTTCCTATCCCCCTTGATTATTTCTACAAATATTTTTGGATATACGTTTCTTGCTCTGTTGTTTTGGATCTTGATCCCTTTTCTGTCTAATTTTATCCAAGTCTAGACTTGTCATGATGAGATTTTTTACTGTTGATAATGTCATCGAAAACTTTTGAGTTGTTCTGCATATTTTTCTTTTGAAGATCCTTTTTTAATGTGACAATCTCTTCTTCCAAATTTTCAATGATCTTGTCTTTTTATTCTAGCTATTCTTTGAGTGCTTCTTCAATTCTTTTATCTTATTCTATTTGAACCTTCAAATTTGTGATCATTTGTTCTAGTTCTTGAGTGTTTTATTTATTGTCTAGTTCTGCTTGCCGTTTCTTGTTTTTCTTCTTTTCTCTTCTGATAACTTCTATGACACACATTAATTCCTCTTGGTAGTCAACTTCTGCCTCTTCAATTTCTTCTTCGACTTCTTCATATTCCTCTTCGGCTTCTTCATATTCTTCTCCGGAGTCTTATTTATCAGAGTCTTCTACTACCATGAATAGAACTCAATATGTCTCATTGTCACTGAATTCATCTTCATCTGATCATGAGATGTCTTCTTTGGTGCATAATATTTTCTTGAAAACTTTCTTTGTGGTTATTTTGTCGTTATATGTTTGTTTTCCTTTTGAGTAACCTTCATCATTTCTCTTTTTCTTATAAGGAAATTTGTTAGTAAAATGACCAATACCATCGCAATTAAAACTAATTAAAGTAAGCTTACCTGTATACCTACCGTCGATTCCCTTGTTCAGTGTTTTGACAAAGTTGGCAACTTCTTCATCATCTTCTGAGACGTCACTTCTGCCACTATGTTCTTATGTTTGCCTTCCATTTTTCTTTGACTTATTGGGTTCTTTGAAGGCTGCTACTTTTATATCTGGATTTTCATGTTCAGTTCTCATTTCATATGCTGTGAAGATTCCATGTAATCTGTCCATTCTTATTGAGTTTAGATGTGATATTTCTTGTAGTGTTGATATCTTAGGGTCAAATATCATAGGAAGATATCTTAGTACTTCTTGAACAATTCCAGATTCTTTGATTTCTTATCCCAATCCTATGATTGCATTTATTGTTTCATCAACTCGTAAAAAATAAGTTGCAAGATTCTCATCTTCTTTCATCTTAGGTTGTTCTAACTGACCTCTCTAAGTTTGAAGCTTTGTTTCTTTGACTTTTGAATCTCCTTCATTAATATTTTGAAGTTAGTCCCAAATCTCTTTAGCGTATTTACAATGTGCAACTTTGGTGAATGTCGTTTCACTAAGACCATTCAGAAGTGCATTTTTGGCTTTGGAATTATTTTGATCGAGTTTCACTGCTTTGTCATTTGTTGGCGAACTGTTGGTGTTGTGTATCCATCTACAATTGATTGCCAAATTTAAAATCCTTGTTCCTATATATATGTTTTCTTCCATATGCTCCAAAATGCATACTTTTGTCCATTAAACTGTGGTATTCCATTTTTATAAAAGTTGTTTCTCTCCTTGATCTACCTTTCAGTAGTTAAATTGAGTTCTAAAGGAACCATCTCTGATACCAATTGTTGGATTACTGAGAGGGGGGTGAATCAGTAATAGAGCAATTTAATCCTTTTTAACCATATAATCCAAGTGTTATATCAATGTAGCATTATCATCCAATAACTGTAGAGTAAATAAGCAATGCACAAATGAACAATCATACACATACATAGTACACCAGTGTTTTACGTGGAAACCCAAAGGTGGAGAAAACCACATAATGTTTTTTCTTACATGTATTGAAGAATTACATTCATTGGAAGCACCAACTTCCTTTGTTTTCTAGCTACAACTGGAAGGAGCCTTCAACCCCCTTGTTTTTCAAGCTACAACCTGAGGGAAGCTCCAAATCCCCTATTGTATGTCTACAACCAGAAGGAGGGTACAACCCCCTATGTTCTCCGTCTACAAACAAAAGGTGGCTACAACCACCTGTCCTTTCCCCATCCAACCACCCTGAAGTAGAATTAGAATGATGGAACAACTGTCACACTATCACCGTGAGATATACCATTTTAAACATGTACCAATAAAACTAAACCATGCATCAACCATGCATCAACCTTTACCTCACCCTGTAATCAACATGTACCATAAACAAGTGCATCAACCATGCACCAACCTGTACCAAACAACCTGTAATCAACCTGTAACATAAACAAGTGCATCCAACCATGTACCAAGTATGTACCAATCATGTGTCAACTACTCATCAACTATGACTCATCAATATGTACCAATATCATCAACTATACACCTAATGTATGTGCCAACTCATCAACTACTTGTCTCAACCATGTACCCAACATGTACCTTAACCAAAAGCCCTCATCAATTTCATCATCCAAATATGATTTATAAGTCTGTAATAGACCTGGTTTATATGATCACATACCTATAAACCTTCCTTAACTGTCACAACAAGAGACTAACATTTTAATCAATCTTTTCTTTAGTCTCACGTGACTAGTTTGGGATTAGTCAACAACCCTAACTTGAAATAATCATAACTATGTACCTGTAATGAATAAAGATCTGAAAATAGTACACAATGTTCTTTAGTTTGTTTTGTGCAATTCCACCAGGTGTCACCACTTGGAACCTATCAGAAAATGAGTTATAGAAAAAATGGCATACCTTGCTGAATTTTGGCTTATTCTAGAGAGAGACCTTGTAGAGTGTTCCCCACGGAATATTTGTTGAATTGATATGAAAATGTTACACAAAATACAACAGACAGTACTCTATCCAACACATTTTGTCTTACGAAATTTGGATCTGTTATGAAGAGGTTATGATGTTTTTACCTTAAACACATGTTTTAGAATACTTTTAGGACTAGACACAAACCCCATTTTCCATGGAGTGTAACTCCAAAAATAGAAGGAAACACAAGTTGAAATGTTTACCACAGATACTTGGATATGTTTCCTCAATGGACGATCAATTTCATGGTTTGAATCATTCTAGAAAGAAAGTTATTACGGAAACGTTGAGATGATCTGTAAATAACATACCTTAGAAAGAATCATCAAAAGAATTTATCCTCCCTTGAATTCCAACCTTCTTTTCTTCACCTTCCCTTTGAAATTCGGCTTAGATATCCTTTGGTTACCTCAATCACCTATAGATATTCAATATTTTCTAGTGTGATATTAAATGAGAGAGCCTTGCCTGTTATTTATACTCTCCAAGTACCTTCCTTAGAAGCATATTCTGGGTCACTTTGCCCATTTTCCTTATTTTAGGGTTAACCCACTTCTAATTTCTCCATTAAATTTATTATTTAAATAATTTCTTTTGTATTCACTTTTAATTATAGTACACTCATCACTTCACTTTAATATTTACCTTCTAAAATATCTTAAACCACTTTGACTACTTTGACCTTTTGGGGCTTATTGATGACATATGAGGGTCCTCCAACTTCCTAAGGCCATAAATCTCAAACCGTGAGGAGTTATGTGACATTCCAAATACCACCAGAAATGGCATGACATGTAATATCCATATAGAATAGTCTTACCTGCAAATATATCAAAACACATACCATTATCCATCAAACAAACTTGGGTCCATTACCCAAACCTGGGTTCTCCAACTTCTCATGGGCATAAGTCTCTAACCGTGAGGATTTATGTGACGTTACACATACCAACGGAAATGGATTGACATGTAATATCCATATAGAATAGTATTACCTTCAAATATATTAATACTCGTACCATTATACATGAAACAACGTTGGGTCCATTACCCAAAGCTTTGTGCTACCAGAATTCGCTACCGGACTTTCTTCAAGGGTTGACATCAATGAAATCCAACCTTAATCAACAAGAATATTGTTTGGAAGTCTATTTATACCTTAGTATTTCCATCTTAAATCTATATCTATCATACATTTAGAGCTATCAAATCCATGGAGGTGCAAACATTTTTTTGAGTGTAAAATTTGAGAAAAGGTTTGAACTCAAGGGATTTGATCCCTCTAACCTCACCATAGATCTCGAGTTAATAAGGATCTACTATTTTGAATCATGGTTGTTTGTATCAAACAAATTATCCTAAATTATTTTGTATTGTCCCATTATTGAAATCAAGGCATAATATTGTTTTGCATTATGTCATTATTGAAACAAGGGTGAGTGCACGAAGTTGGTGGACGATAAACTGGCAATGGGGTGAGAATGAATCTGTTTTCATTGTATTACAAAATCATAAATATAAGATATATATATTTTTTATATTATTGTTGAAATCAATGTATTGACTTAGTAATTGATATTGTATTCTTTCTTGGTTTCTATGGTTGAAACGTATCAATAATGTAAATCTCTATCTCTTAAATTTTGAAACTTTCTTCATCTTGATAACTTATTAAAGCATAATTATATATATTAGGAGGGTTTTCATCCTCTTCATATGGAATTATTATTTCAATAATATCTCTACTCCTAGTATACTTGTTGTTATTTTATATTTGAAACAATTTGAAAATCGATGGTACAATATCAAAGTGGGGTGATGAAAAATAATAAGATGGTCTAGTTTAAAACAATATGTTTGAATGAATGATGAATGGGATTAATTATATATGAATGAGGATAAGTCTCAAAACCCTGAACTAGGAATGGGATCTCAAACAAAACATCTTGAAAATATGCGAACTTGTCATCTTTGTTTCTACTTCCTTTGTAGTTTGAAAATAAATGCATAATGGCTATAACCTTCCTCCTCTAACCTAAGTTTGATATTTACCTAGGTTATATATATAACTATTTACACCAACAATTAGAAAAACATCAAGAAGACACAAGGGTATATAAATGAAAACATCATATACTATTCCATAGGGATACTAAAATAACTATGAAATATCTAACCATTTGGAATTTCCAATTAGTATTTCCCCTTTTGCAAGGAGTTCCATACCTAGTTCATCTTGCCATAACAAGGAGTTCCATACCTACACCATCTTGCCATATTTCACAAAATGTTGAATAAAATAATATTTTAATAATTATATAAAATTGGATTCAACCAATCCTATAACATACATTTAGACATAATGAAACCTAACATTTTTCTACACGATTCAAATTGACATGTTGTTGGTTAATGGCATTATTAGGTACCCCTTTCACTTCTTCATCATATTCCATTGATATTTGAATTGGTCTCCACATTTTCTTGTATATGATTTGTGAGTAGATAGGGTACATATTAGTAGAGATGTTCCCTATGTCCATTGATTCTAGTGGATATTCATTTGATTCATTTTCCATAAATTCCCCCCTTTAACTTTTTTGCGGAGGCTTTAACTTTCCTTTCTTATTATGTATCTCTCTATTATATTTTGAAATTTCAAATCAATTTTTTCTTTACTAAGATTTATGATAAATAGTGAAATTTATGTGGTGAAATTTCAATAGAAAAGACATTGTATTTTCTTATTTACTCAATATTTTTTTAATTTTTAAAAGTGACACTCTAAGTTGAGAATGGAAGGAATTATGCACCCTCGTACTAGTGTATAGAAAGAACAAAAAGTTAAAAAATAATTCATTTTAAATAACAAATAACAGAATGATGCTACTGATCAAATAATCCACTAATTACTAAATAACCAATTTTTAGAACTTACTAATCATAGTTCATTATGGTTGGCAATGGTTAATTCTACCCACTAATTGACTTATAATAAATATGGTTAAGTATAGTTGACCATATTTCAATAAAGTTCCCTCATGACACTTTGAATTTTTTTTAAAATTAAGAATTTTGTATTGTTTTAAAACATCTTTCTTTTTTTAAATAGATCTCTTTTTTGTTTTATTGTTAATGATATTTTTGTTAATTTAGTTATTGGTGATTATTTTCACATATTTAATTTAATTTTTTTTAATATTAAAGTTTTTATTTGTATACCCTATTTTATAGACATTATTTGTTTGTTTTTAAATAAAATGTAAAAAATTGTTACGATTTTAACATATGAAAAAGTATTGAAAATTTCAAAAGTTAGATTTAACCCATTTTATTTATTTTAATATTTTTTAATATTCTTTTAAAGATAAATATGATAAACATCACTAAAATTTTAAAATACAAAATCTATGAAATTTTGCATAACCTAAATTTAAGCTTATTTTATTTCAATTTTTTTTTTTAATATATATTTCTAAACTTGTTTAAAATGGCTAAGATTTCTAAATATAAATATATATTAAGAATATTTATATACATACTTTAAATAAACCATGTTTTTAGGTAAGTATAAAATTAATAAATACAAACCCATCTTCATCTAAAATAAAATAATAAAAAAAAGATTACATCTTCATCTAAAATAAAATAAAATAAACATTCCATATTTTAAAGAAATAATGTTTTTAAAATTTTTGTTAAATAATAAATTTAAATATTTTTTTCTTTATTATAATAAAATAAATTTGGATATATAACATTAAAATATTATTAAAGATGCCATCAAAATATAAATTTATTTGATCATTTATACTTGTAATCAAACTAAATATTAAAAAAAATATGTATTTTAAATTATATCAAAATTCAATACATCTTATTTATAAAAAAAATATATAAATATTTTAAATTATATCACAATTCAATACATCTTATTTATAAAGAAAAATATGAATATTTTAAATTATATCACAATTTAATACATCTTATTTATCTAATATATATATATATATATATATATATATATATATATATATATATTTTTGAATTTTCTAGTTTTACATTAACTTATCCGTCTAACTCAATAATTACATTATTTTCTTCAGCATCCTCATTCATATAATCCATATCATTCCTTTCCTTTTTAAATATTATATTTTACCTCATTTTCCGATAAAAACCCGAATAAGAGGGCGGGGCTCTTTGGAAAAGGTGGCATCATAGCTTCCTTTATTTAAGAACAGCTATTCTTATGTAATGGAAATATATCCAATGTGTATATTCTCTAAACAATAAATTATATTATATTTTCCGTAGACAAGTTTCTAGTGGTTTTCTTACAATGTATATTCTCTAAACAATAAATTATATTATATTTTCCGTAGACAAGTTTCTAGTGGTTTTCTTACAATGGGTTAAAAATATATAGAATTATATTACATTTAAATAGACATTCTTATAATGAGAAAAAAATTAGAATGACATGACATATACTTATTTGTACTAGAAAATAAATCTAACATTCAAACATTTTTATTTAAAAAAAGTTTAAAAAGATGATTAATAATTGGTTATGTTTTTTAGAAGTGTTAATACTATTACCATGTTTTAGTTTCTAACCTGTGACATAATCGGACCACCAGTCCGAGTCACATTAACGTAGAAAACCTCATAATACCAATTTGTGGTGTAGCGAACCACCAAAGCCTTCCATGCTACTTGGAGACACACTACTTGTACTGATACGAATTATGTTCCATTATTTAATTAATCAAGAACATAAAACCAATGCATGCAAATTAAGAAGATTCATATTAACCATCCAACAAATGAAGAATGTGCCGTGTACAATAATAATCAACAAGAAAATACACGAGATTAAATCTTTGAGATAAATAGATACATAGTAGAATATGCATTATACCAAAAAAAATAAAAAAATAAAGAACATTTATGTTTAATTACAATATCGCCAATTGGATATAGACTAGAGACATTCCTCCCAACCATAGACATTATATTTCATTCACTCTCAACAACAGTGTTACCCCCAATCTAGGGCTATGAATCTATAAGGACATGTCCTAGGACAAAACTAAAACACACAGTAGTTGGATAGTGAGCTCTAAGGTTTTTCCAACCACGCAACAATCCTAGTTTCCATCTCTCTTCCCCTTCATTTTGGACAACCAAAAGAAATGAACCCCTTTCTCTTCCATGCATTCCTTCACATTGTTCCATTTATCTCCAGGGCTCTAGTGGTATGGGTCAGGAAATCTCAATGCTGGAAACTCCAAGGATTCTTTGTTGTGGAAATTGTTTTGAGAATTGTCATCAATATCATGAAAAAAATTATCCATTCCCTCCCAGAATGATAAGTGAATTATTAAATCAATCTAACAAGAGATCTCCTACTCTAGATATTATTCTTAATGCCTAAACCTAGAGCACATGAATCAACAAGAATGCAGAACTAAAAAATGAGTGAACCACAAAACGAATGAGCCATAAAAGAACAACCAATAAAACCCCAAACAACTAGTGGGGTAGGTTTAAATAAAAAGGATGTGGTGTCTCCAAAAAACTCATGCTCCCCAAGAGATAATGTGGTCTCACCAAGAGACTCTCGTGCCCCCTCCTCACACCAACATTGGTAAATAAATAAAAAATAAAAGGATTAGCCCCTCGGAGTCCATCTATCTCTCCTGTCATTTCACGTATCACAACGAGTGGTGTATTTTATCAATATATAGAAGTATTACATTTACTAGGCACTGGAGCCCCATTTCGATTTTACCGTCTCACCACCCTAAGTTGTAATTACATACTACATTCTAGTTCACAGGGATCGAAACCAAGGTGTTACATCCCCACCCCCGCCCCCCCACCCCCACCTCTTATTTTGGCACTGTCCTTAGTCTAGGACACCATATTGATGTTATTAATATTACAAAGCTAGGCTCTTTGGCCCCTGATATGCACATGAAGTCCATCCAATTCTTATATACATAGGGACTCTATCCTAGATGAAAAAATGCATACATAGGAACTCCATCCAAAACATGGATAATGATTTCACAATTTATAATTCTGGTAGAAGTTCTAACCAACAAGCTCACATTCCCCATCAACCTCTATAAACCAAGAAGTGTATCCCCTTATTTTTTCTATAGTCCTTTATTTTATACCACTTCTCTTTAGGGCTTCAATGTACTCATCTAGGAAGTTTCCATATTCATGGCTCGAAAAACTCCAACAATGACAGATACACTAGAATTGAGTCATTCCATGCCTTTGTCCTTAATATTGATTTTATTCTGGTGCTCTTCTTCACAAGCTTCAGGCTTCAATAGTCAACATATCATATTTATTACACGCATATAGTCATCATGAGATATCATCATAAAAAATTTCAATTCTGGAACAAATTTTCCCAATTGTAACAACCCTCCATTATGCCTAAGAAAAAACAGAGCACAAATGATATTTTTTTTTTCAATAAGAAATTAACATCAACACATGATCATGGAAACACCTATTCAACAACATCATAATTAAATCAATCCGATTTACTCATCATAGAATTCACCAATGATGCAATGAACTCGTCAACAAAGGATAGTGACACATAAACATAAAAGGCATAGAAGAAGAGAAACTCAAAAAGCTTAAAGAAAATTAAAAAAATATTCAATCAGATAAAGAATATAATATGACTACCCGCCCAACCTACATTTCAAGGTTACGACCTCCAAGACACATAAGCAATGTTCAAGCCCATGTTCCAATGAATTTGAACCATTTAAGGTCTCAGGGCTGGCGATTGTTCTAAGGAACAAGGAGGTGTCTATAGCACACTAACATAATCAAGACGAAAACACAACTGGCTATATAAACAACGTCGATGATAATTAACGATGCATAGTGTTCTAATAACCAACCTCACATCACAAAAATTCTATGGTACAAGAGAATTTGCTTACTAGATCAATCATATAACCAGACAAGTTAAGGAATAATGAATCCAGTTGTGATCAATCATATACCAACATTAATTCAAGCGCGTGAGTAATCCATTGACTTAATCATTCGTCAATCATGAAATATTCATTGTGCAAGAGTAAATTATCAATTATAATGATGGCGCAAGGTTCCCATCACATAAATGCAATCATTTGTCACATCAAAATCATTTCATGCAAGGAGTCTAATATCTAAATGATCATTCATTTACATTAATTTCCATTTGCGCAAAAAGTATAATGTCTAAACAATCCTACCTTACATTATAATTTTTGTGTGCGCATGGAGTCTAATTACCGAATTTAACATAAATCCACCTCATTCAAGGAGCACATTTAATCTTAATCACTTAATTAAACGTATATCATCATTATTCAAGGAGCGCAACAATCTAATTATTAATCACGACATAATCCATGGCACATGGTAATCATCTATTTTATTTTCATGGCACAAGGGTAGGAAAATTACTTGACCAATCATAAGTCCACATTAGCTCAAAGAAGACCTAAAACTCGAGTGAAATTAAAAGCATAATAATCTTCCATAAGTAATGTATGAAAGCTTCATGTCTTATAAAAAATGCAATCATACATCATGTCAAGTTTAAGGCGCAAAAGTAGTCTAAATACCAGATTAATCATAAGTCAATCACTAGGAAATCAAAGGTCATAAGTATCAATTACCAATGATTTTACTAATGTATCCCATCTGACTTTAACCAATATGACAATCAACCAAGAAAATTATCCAATCAATTATCCATAACTTTAAGTTCACATTTGGAAACTAACAATACTAGTTGAAGTAATTTAATTTAATTCTCCATAAGTGTGCTAAACTTGCACTATGGTAGACATATCAATGCTATCATCTTGGGTTTACAACCAAACATGGTTAAATTGGTAATCTACTTTTCTAAAATACTTATCTCTATGTCAAGACAAAAATTTATGAGAAGGTGGTGTAATTATTTACCCTTGTTTTCTACTCTAGGAGGGAGATTTTTTCCATACAAGGTGTCAAGCAACAATGATCAAGCAACATACCAAAACAATATTCGTGAGCTCGAGTTAAATTTAATCAACTACAAAAATAACCTTCATTTACTCTAACACTATGCTAGCATTTGGGAACTAAACTTAATCACACTCCAAGTAAATTAGTGTTTGTCTAAAATGGTTATACAATCAAAACATAACTAGGATCTATGAGGCCACTAGAAGAATTCTATGCGTTATTAAGATCCATCTCTAGTGATACATGAGTATAATCAAGATCAGTGAGAATCCTTAAAGGAGGGACCCTGCAAACTCGAGCTTGTCATTAATTGAAACAAGGTTACCCCTCCTTCAACCTAGACCAGAATCCATGTGGATCAATGAACCTCCAGAGGGTGGATACATGTTCCTTGTTTCTTACATTGAAGGACATTTGGATTGATTTTTTTTGGCACAGGTGAGGAAAGGTACAAGCTCGATGTATCAACCACTCGTTCCATTGACAAAAGTTTTTATGGTTACAACAAGGGAACATAGAAGGATTTACGATTTTTCCTAGGGTAGTAATGATGCCAGTAAAAGCTTTAAGCATAAAATGCTTAGAATTCACATGGGATCACAGAGAAAAATGGCACGAATTCGCATAGTTGAATTCTCTTGCCAAACACAGAGCTAAAAAGAGAAACATCGAGCTATTAAGGAAAAATGATAGGCAACTAATTCGTACTGCAGGAGAAGGGTTGGGACCATGCAAGGATTTAATCTCCCTGGTTGGGCGAACACAGAGAGAAAACAAGGGAAAGAATCACGGACATACGAATCAGCTCATAAAACTAAGAGGAAAGAGCTGGGCGATTAGGAAAAACACAAAGGGAAGATGCAACGCGTTGGGAAACAACGTGAAGGAAATTATCCCTCCACCAGACACAACGAACTTGGTTACATAATTAAGGGAAAGCAAATATTAGCAGAGATGGTGTCCTTCTCCAACACTTTGAGTAATAAACCTAGATCACAGAGTTGTGATCCTATCAATTAGAAAATGCAGCACGTAAGGTCAACGTTGGGCGATGAAGTAAAAATGCAGAGAAATACTGTAATTTTTTTTTTAGTTAGGCAAGGAGGGATGTCACTGAGCTTAGGTTCTCCACAAACCGCAGGGAAAAACACTCCAATTCCCGAGCGAAAATTCAGATGGATACACGATTATAAAAGAAATAGGAATGTAGAGGTGAGAGCATATAATAGGGATAACAAACACTGGGTAGGAGGCACCCATGCCTGGCCATATTTTCTTATTAAAAACACTGAAGACAGTAAAAAAAAATCATTGAGATAGTTCCATAATAAATCGTAGGGATAGCACCCATAAAATAATTTCGCAGACTAGATTAGTCAAACTCAGAAAATTTTAAGAGGGAGGAGCTGGGAGATTTAAAAAAAAAATACAGAGTAAAGGCACAAGCGTATGGCGATTCCATGTGGCATGAAGAATCTACAATGGTCAAGGAAAAGAAACAACAAAGGGTGCACTTGGCAAGATCTATGAATAATAATAGGAACCCCTTTTATCATTGTAGATAGGTTAATTTTCGATTAATCGATAGGTTGGACCAACTCAACAAGTTATACAACATGCTGAAGGTCCTCAATTCAACCTGGTTATTCATGCATAAAATAAACAATATAATCATACTTTACAATTCATTCTATACTCAATCACCAACCAATCCAATGCTCAACTCAAAATAAATTCACAATTCACATTTTCTAAGTATTCGCCAATGCATTTCAGTTTCTCCAAGGCCAACCTGGTGTATACAAATTTACAACTGAATAAAATCAAGCATCAATCGATTGGGAACATATCTGATGAAATTTTAAATTAAATCTATATTATAAAGTAACAAACCAATGTAAAAATATTGTGACCGAAGGTGATAAGTCGAAGGTGATCTCCCGCACTTGTGCTTCATCCAAATCCCCGCTTGCTAACTGTGAAGACTTCACTGGTACCTCCCAACCAACGCCAGGGGTACTCTTCTTCCCTCTCATCCCCCCGAGCTGCAAAGGGGCCACACAAAACCACAACCAGAATACTCTATCTCCCAACTCCCCTCGCAAGGTCAAGCTACCACTCTCCTGTTCGAGCTGGGTATCCCAACTCTCACAAGAAAAATTAGTCAAAGAAATTTTGGTTGCACAACTCTATGCATACCATTCATTGATGTCAACAGTCGTTGTGATGATTTCTTGTTATAATGAATTATCATTGTGATTTACCAGAGATGAGATTGTTATCGATGTCAACAATATATCAGTTAGCAGAAGAAGCAAACAGTATGAAGATCAAATATCAGAAGGGAAAACATAGTACAAAAGAGAATGAATATCAAAGCTCAGAAAGAAGAGTGCACTGCACATTATATCAGTTCGTAGAAGAAGCGAACAATATGAAGCAATTCATGAGTATTTTTTATCATGATAGGATCAACAATGTTTCAAATGATCCAATCTCAAGAGAATTATTGACTGACTATCAATGCATAAAAGAATGCACAAATAGTTATTAAAGCTTGGGAGAGTTAGTGAATGAAGAGCACATTCTATAAATATCGTCTGATCGGTGGAAAGACTGAAACGTCTACCAATGCACAAGAAAAGGTGAGAAGCCTCAGCAACTGATTGTGTTGATCATGTCATATTACGGACGTCAATCATATGAGTGACCCTGGGCTTGACGATTGTTGGAGGATCGTGACCGTCAGATATGCAAGCTAGATCAATGGTAGGGATGAATTGCGGGGAGCGAAAGAAGAACTAAAATACTCGCAAGTTACAATCCCACAATCGGTCTAGATCATCAGATCTCATAGCTCCAAATATCTACGACTGCGGTTGATCCAACAAATGATGAGATTAAGCCAGATTAAATCGTGACCCTTGAATGCACAATCACTAGATCAATGGCAGGGATGAATTGCAGAGATCGAAAGGAGAATTCAATGTCGTGCTAGTTCCAATTCCACAATTAGTCAGGATCATCCAATCTTATAGGTTCGAAGATTGACGATTGTGGTTGACTCACCAACAACACACAACTTCCAATTGAGGAGTTTGGGTGATGAGTTAAATCACTTGCAATTTGTGGTTTTGCAATCATCCTTGATCATGGATCTGCTTCAATAATATTCCAAACCATTCGATCACTTTTGAGTTGAAGGATAAGATAAGCGAGGTAAGATCTGATATCTCATTTGTGAAAATTTTCATTAGTCATTGGATCATTATCAAGTGGAAGGATAAGATAAGCCAGAAGAGAAGCATCGTAGATAGATCAATCCATCGATCTTAGAACATGATCGACGAACAAAGTTTAGTATGAGTCTAAAGTTGCGAGGAACTTATGCTGCAGAGAAATATCACTTCAAGAATTCAGTTTGAGATTCGAAATACATGAAGCTAGGAAATATGAAATGAATAAGGACCATTGGATTTGGAGGACATACGATGATCATTGGATCAATGTTGTTGGTCAGCATACCATGTTAGCAAGGACATGCAACAGACCACGTCTACAAGGATATGTGGCAGACCACGTCAGCAGACCATGTCAGCAAGGACGTATGAGAGATCTACGTCAGCAGGCCATGTCAACAAGGACGTGTGGCAGACCACGTCAATAAGGACGTGTTGCAGACCATGTTAGGAAGAAAACGTGGTAGACCACGTCAGCAAGAAAACGTGGTAGACCACGTCAGCAAGAAAACGTGGTAGACCACGTTAGAATACCACGTCAACACATACACATGGCATAATCAAATGATGACAACTGTCAAGAAGAAATTGGCTCATTCCATTTCAACAAGTGACGTAAGAAAGTTACGTCACTCTGGGAGAATTGCTTTGGGAGTTTCACCACCAATAAATGTCAAAAGTCTCGAAGTCCCGAAGGACAAAGGTCCAAAGTCACTCTCAGTCGTGGATCTGAGATACCCTTCAATACTATCCTGACTGTTAGATCAAGGAGATGAAAATGTACCACATGAGGAGACCCACGTCACCAAAACTGTCGACAAGGACACATGTCGCAATTAGATAATTACAAGTGTCAAGTTGATTCGGCATTTTAGGTACGTGCGAATCACGAATTTGAGTGAAACACGATAGCTACTCATCCCGTGACATGTCATCAAGTGACGTAAGCAGGTTACGTCACTATGGGAGTTTTTCTTCGGGATTTTTACCACCAAAACTTTCCCAAAGTCCTGAAGTCTCGAATGTCGATGTCCCGAAGTGGACACGAGATGTCCGATATGAAGATCACTTCGGGATTATTCTCATCCGTCAATCTAATACAGTGGAAGGATAATGTAAGGGGAAGTGTTAACCGAAATCAAGAGGTCTCCATCATTTATGACTTACTCAGCAGGTGATCACTCCAGAGGAAAGAAGCGGTTGAGACTCGAAATCTCCAAAGTCCAGAGACCCGAAGGATATCTCGACCATCGATCTGATGTCAAGTGCACTCATAACCGTTGATCAAAACACAGTGGAGGGATAGCGTAATTATAATAGATGAAGTCGTAGAGTAAATGGTGGCCATCCATCTCAAAAATTGATTAAGTCTTGGCTCTTATATTAAGCTTTGTAAGAATCAAATCTGATGATTGATTCATTTCCACGAAATTAATGTAAGTTGTCCGATCTGTTTGGGAAATCTAATTCTGAAGTTTTGAAATATTTCAGACTCAAAAGTTCCTAAAGGTCAAAGTGTCGAAGTTACAAAAGCCATCCATCTCGTCAGAATATTGAATCATGACGGTTGATTGATAAGAGCTCATCTCACCTAACGTCTGAATAACATTATTGGTCATATGGTAAAGAGATTTAAAAAGGTAGAATGGAATGTGTTTCTTAAATTGATAAGCCGTTGGTTCTATGCCAACGGTCATATGAACATGGTTTGAAGGAAGCGTCGATTTCTGTAAACATAGAGACAAAGGAAATCGATCCATGACTGTGATCGATTTATGAAAGTGAAGGGGATGCCAGGTTTAAAGTTGAAGACCCAAAACGATGATCTGAGGTGGTCCCAAAAATTGTTGTAAATGAACAAGTTAGTTATAACTTGTTGCACAAGTCGGCCCAATAACTAAACAAGTTTTGAGCATAAACAATTATAAATACAACCATGATTGGTTCACTTGGAGGTGTGCTTTGAGAAGTAGAGGTGCTTGTGGAAAATATAGTCTCACTAAGAAGGTGTGACCTATGGAAAAAATGAAGGGGATATGGACCTGAGGTCCATGTGAATATCAGAGAGAAGAAGAACTAAAGAAGGTGTGAATATCAGAGGAAAGATGAAGTGAAGAAGGTGAAAATTTCAGAGAGAATATGATGTTAAGTACCTGAATAGATATACAAATATAATCACCACAAATACTGAATACACAATAGATCCATAGAGAAAGATAGAAGAAACCACACTTTATTATTTCCAAACCCTTGAGGTAGGGCAACACCATACAATGGATCCTATTATGGAAGGGATCCTCTCCTGTTCACTTGCCTCTTCGAGGGGGCATCCTCCTATTGTGCTACAACATACAATACAATAATTCTCTTCATGTCCCCTTACATTGCTTGAACCCCTTTATATAGTGCTACCATCACCTAAGAACATTCTAGAGGAGGAATCTTCTATAAGTAGAACCTTCTAAGAATTTCTTCTACATTTATTATATCTAACTACCATAGTCGGCCTTCTTTAATAATATAATGGACCTATTCCACCTTACATTGAATGGCCTCCACTAGTATCACTATGGGCCCTCTGCCCCCCCCACTACCTCTCTAGCTACCTTACAGATGAAGTGCAGTGATGAGTGTTGATTGTATACCTCTGATCATGAAACATAATTGCTCCATTAATGAATCATTGCTACTAGATTTGTTTGAACTCTAGTTGGATAGATTGTGTTCTATCAAGAAGCTGGGTCTTGCTTCAGAGTTGGTGCTCCTTACTTCAGTTGGTGCTGAAACAAATTAGTTGGTTCTGGGAAAATCCTTATTATTATATTCACATATATTCATATAAATTATATAAAAACATCTGGTATCTTTTGTGTCCATTATGATTATGATTTGATTGTTCTTAATCTATTCAAATATGTTTTAACTGCTAACTTGTAAGAATAAGAAAAGTTAGAAAAGTCCACACACTAATTCACCTCCCCCCCTCTTAGTGTGGGTGGTGTGTTCAACAAGCTCCTAGCTCACCTCGCAAGGTCGAGCTACCACTCTCCTTTTCGACCTGGGTATCCCAACTCTCACAAGAAAAAACAGTCAAAGAAATTTCAGCAGCATAACTCTATGCATACCATTCATGATCCATTCCTCTTCTCAACCATTACTTTTATAGATTTATTCTTAGTGACCACTTTCCATTTTCACTTTTAGTTTGTTTAAAAATTAATTAGGAATTATTCCCCCCGTACACTTGTCACCCGTTCCTGTAGTTGCACCAATAAATTAACTTATTTAATTTAATTAAATGACAAATTTCCCTCACCCATCCCAAAATCATTCCTAAAAACACTCCTAGTTGTCCCTTACTCCCTTTATTTCCCATTTATGACTGACGTCTTTCTAAAACGGGGTTGAGTTAAAATAGGGAACATCTCTTAGTTAGACTAGACTTTAGATACCCTTCCATGCTTACACATTCACTTATGCTTTATTCCCTTCTTAATTTAATTTCTATTTTGGTATTTTATGCAAACATTTGTATTGAATTTCTCTTTAGGTTTATTTTATTTTCATTGATTTCCTAAATTGATTTAATTCGCCCCTCATTAGTTATTTTATATATATTTTTTTTTTCTCCAAGAAACCTAGACTTAGGCTTAGTTAGATTTTTTTAATTGCAAAATCTTAGACCATTATGGACAATGATTAATAAACTCGGTCTATAATTAATTAATAAATTAGTTAATTCAGCATTGTACAAGATTTTACAAGGTTTAACATTCACTCATTTTTCTAGGCCACCTAGATTCATTGACTCGTCCTTTTTTTTATACCACGACATGCCCTTCAAGACGAACTCTGTGCTCCAAGGGTGCCACTCTCCTTTGTTTCAGGTTTTAAATATGCGACATTCCCTTCAAGGCACACTACATGCTCCAAGGGTTCCACACGTCTTTGTCTTATTTTGGTAGTTGTTAAACCCTTAGAGTCAATACTCCATCAAGAGACCTTGTGAGAGACTAAGCTCCTCTAAGGAATAAGGACCCTACCTTATTGTGTGCCCCTTAGAATCTTCGTGGGCGATTATCTTAGTCTGCCCTCATGGCATCGCAGATCTCTCAAACTACGTAATCATTAACCTACAATTCGATCCACAACGAGAGTGCTAGTAGGCTATGGCAGGGATACTACCACACCTCTCCCTCCATATTTGGTTGTTGTGCATGGCCCCTTTAATCCTTATGTGAGTCTGATTAGCAAGAAATCACCATCCTGCATCCATCAACGAAACACTGTCAATGATCCATAACAACATCATAATATACCCGATCATATGGCATATATGCATAAATAGAAATACCCAAACCATATACTATCCACTGTGTGACTCGATCCAGAGTCTAAGGAGGTCCTTTGATTCCATCAACATCCTCAATCTGTCGATTGTCTTTCACAGTCATGAGAAAACCCGTCAATACCACTTGTCTATACATAGATATCAAATAAAATAACATCATAATCCAACAACATCATCATCTAAATCCATACGCAAAACATATAACCATATACAAAACCGAATCACTTGCATGCAAGTGTCCTCAAAGAATAAGTCAAATCATGTGGGTGGAAGAGCGGGATTTTACACCAATCATGAGCTTCCTTCTCTTAATTAATTTGGCTCTTGCAATAATATATATAAATCATCTTTATGGTCTTACATCCCTACCATATCCCAGATCATTTTACTTGCAATTTTCAAATTACACTCAACCAAACAAATTGTTAGCATACCATAACAATTTGTAATTATGAATTTATCAAATCTATTTTGTATAGAAAATAAAATTTCCAGGCATGACCTTCATGTTCATAATGGTTGGTTACTGCAATAGTAGATATCAATAATCCTTATCTCTTACATACCTACCATATCCAAGACCATTCTACCTACAATTTCCAATTTACACTCAACCAAACAAAATGTTAGCATACCATGCAAATTATCATTCTATTTTTGTAATGTTTTCAATAGATCAAAAGTGATCTCGGAATTGCAACAATCCAACGATTCAATCATTCCCGGCCATTATGTAATTA
The DNA here is from genome assembly GCA_009831015.1 of Picea engelmannii. Classification (NCBI taxonomy): domain Eukaryota; kingdom Viridiplantae; phylum Streptophyta; class Pinopsida; order Pinales; family Pinaceae; genus Picea; species Picea engelmannii. The sequence continues at coordinate 2,187,290 of ML778258.1, forward strand.
TTATAACCTACAACATTCTTCCTGCAATATATAATAGATCTCGAAATGTTCTCAACTTCAAGAGTTAGCAATAATCAAATCATTTCAAATCTCAACACTATAATTTCTAATAAATACAATGTATACATGCATTCACCAAAATGCATTCAATGATTCCTTTAAACATAAACAAATATATCTTAGCATGCATGTGTGAAACTCTACCACTTGCACACTCTCATAACTTACTCATTCATGCTTACTAAATGCATCTCTACATTAATTTAAAGGAGTTACTTTATAAGCCATGCATCCCATCATGGTGAACTAGAAGTTCTCTCCAATGCCTCAACACATTATATTCTTGATTGACTATTTGGATGCCCTCCTTTTCAACCAAAACACAACACCAAGAATATAATTATGGGGTTCTCTTCAGTGTTGGTTAAAAGGTTGCATTCCAAACATATTGAATCCTTATGTGGCATGATAACCTTTCCATATCCAATTATGTAATGGACTTCACTTCATCACTGTATTCCTCCCCTTTGTCTCATCCCCTCCCATACCCTTCACATTTTATCAGTATTCCTATTCAATTCATGGATCCGTATCCACATGGATGCCACATTTACTTGGCTCATTGTTCTCTCAGTCACGCCAATTGCACTCATCATCCAAGCTAGAATGTAACATGAATCATTCAAGACTCCTCTTTCTTGTAGTCACTCACCCTCTAGGCTTAGGCATCCCCTTCTATGTGAAACTATCCCTCTAGTGATCCTCCATTTGCAAATATTTTCTCGCACATGAAGAGTACCCATACTTATAGATTCATACAACCAAGGCATCCCTTTGGATTGATCCAACATGGAATAACTGTCCTCAATGATGATCAATGCATATCATTAGGTTCAACGTCACAAAAGTTTCCTTTCCATGCTTTCCATATCAATGACCATCATCTCTCCCTTCCTGATAGATCTGTCCTCTCACATGTATCGCATGCATACAATAACCATGAGATATTTTACATCAATTTTGAATCAAATATTTTAAATTTGTAACCCACATATTTCCAATTTCACTTATCCATTTTCATATTTGTTCTATAGAGGAACTTAGTTACCACAAGTATGAGACCCCTTCTCATAATTGTTTGTATTTTTTCAATAGAAGGCATCGAAGTTCCTTATGGTCATACTATATTTTTGTATCTAAGACCATATTCCTATAAATATCAACATTCCCACATCCAAATAAATTGTTAGCATCCCATGCACATTATATTTTCATTGCACATTTACTCTAGCCCAAATTTGTTTTTCACAATTAATTGTGCATAATAACAATTTCATCACTTTGTTCTAATCATATGAACTATAAAGAAATTGTTTTTCTTTACACATGTATGCATTATTTCAGTATACCATCTTATATAATGAATTCAATATTCATAATAATTCAACCAATGTGCCAATACCCATGGCCACATTTACATACAATGCACCTCACCATGGTGAGTTGGAACTTAGCCAACCTCTCTCCACATGGCTTCGTTTAATTATATAACAGGTTTATACCCCTTATTTTGTTTTGTTATCAACTCATAACCAACACATTCCTACATGTTGTTATGTCATATGAATACATTCTACAATTAAATAACTTTTATACAAATCAAAGGCCTTCAACCTTTACTGTACTGAATGGTAAATCATTCTAAGGAATGCATTCAAAACATATATTAAAATTACTTTAAATGTTAAATTGCAGCTGAGGAAACTCTTACCTAAATTTCATTTAGAATATTGTATCAAATTCATACCTACATAGCTTCCATTTAATTTGTTTGATTCTACTTGGCTAGTTGGTACCAGTAGGAGCTTACATGCCTTCTTTACCAACCTCTTATTCAACATTTCTCCTTTTGGTTGCTCCTTAATATGGATGGATTTCATATGCAACACCTATCAACTTTCATCCACGTAGTAACTTCTTCTTTCCTGGCACAACAACCATCATTAGCAATTTTAACAATCATAAAATAGAACAATATGTTACTCCTAGTATGCAACATGTCATAGGTACTCTTAAACATTCTTCACATGCACCAATGCATATCTATTTGTACTAATAATGCATCCCTAACATCCTCATCAGTTCCTATGCTCTCCAAATTCCTATATTATATATGGTTTTCAAATATCTATATCATAGAAACTTGTCTCGGCTGCTTTATTTTATCATGTATAAATCTTTTTATTGTTCCTCGTTGTCCTCAATTCTATTCGAATCATGTCATCATTTCCTGAAGTATGATTACATTTCTTAAAATAATTATGCACATAATGCATTTCTTTATTCCACCCTTGAAATTGTTATACTTCTACCACGATTCCACTACACTACTTTTATAACCAAAAGTGGATGGTACTACTTCAAAACTATATAACTAATCCCTAGAGATGATGCACCTACAGGCCACTAGAGGCCTTCAAATTTCTAAGAAAAATGTGTTTCCGAACTCATAAATATGGGTGGATAGATATCTTCTCCTCCGTAGTATCTTTCCAATGACTATTCATGTGCCTCAATATGATTTCTGGGGTGAAAGGTATGGCTTCCTAAATATTCCCTTTCACACCATCTGTACACTTTCTCCATTAATGCAATTCCACTAAAAGGTCAAATTCTATTAGTTGTAGTGGAAAAAGTACAAAGAACTAAGAAATGTTTCATATTAGTCACATATAGTAATAGTAATGGTGAACACATAGCAACTTTTGGATTCCCTATCAGTCACTCCTATAAAATTATACAACAATTTGGAATCTATAGCTTTGTCCCTTTCACAAAAATACTCCTTTCTTCTCTTCTCGAACCATATTTACTCATCCTTGTAAGTCCAATTCGGATCTCACAATCCATTTCTTCTTTTTGATAACTTTCCAATGACCATTCATTTGGTTAATTATGAGATCGGGATCAAAATTTATGGCCTTCTAAATTTTTCCATGCCTTGTTTCACAAAATGCCACTTCACTTCCATGTGGCACCCACATAGACCTTCTCCACATGTACCAACCCATTTGGTACCATCTGGTGTTGATTTTTCTATTGGAATGGAATTGATGTGGCATCAGTCACTGACCCACTAGGACCCTTGGCCCACCGGGTATTGGATCTCCCACAATCAACACCACTTGAGATATATCTGATATTCCATTATATAGGGTATCGGTCCATGGGGGAATCCGCCCACCGGGGCACCAATACCTCAGGCTTTTCCAATCCCTTTGCAACATTTTTTACTTATTTCGGTGATCTGATCTCTGAGGAACTGATTACCTATTGAGATTTATCAACAACCAATATTTCTCGGCCTCCTAAATATGACGACTGAGATATATCCTAGTTTCGACGACACAAAAGGGTATATTGTCTAGCTATCACCTTAGACACATGGACATGACATCGCATGCCTCTTGGCATGACACATAGTAATTTATCGAACAATTTGGTGACATGGAACAAGGTTGCATTTAACACATGGACACTAATGTCATCATGTCCTCTAGCCTTATTAAGAACTTTGAGCTAGAAATTCTACTATACATGACATGTGGCACAATATCCTCATTAATTATGAGATAACCAGAACACTACATGTGGCACTAGCGTGGATATGATGTGGTAAATGACATGGCCTCAAAACTGGTCGACCAATCACTAATTTATCCTTGCACATGATTCTACCAAAATCAAACCTTCCGGGTCCAATATCGGCCCACCAACGTAACATCCCTCCAGGATACCAGGCCCTAGGGTATCGACCCATTAGGGCACCGACCACTAGGATATCGAGTATCATCCCATCGGGGGTATTTATTATTTTATCCCCGGGGTATTAGGTATCTTATCCTCGCACTTGACACCGCATAATGCTTCTAATATCTAGTATCTGGGGTATCGTCCCCCAAGGGAAAAAGTCTCCCCACCAGAATTTTAAACTAAGCACAGGATATGTACCATGAAAGGTGAAACTTTGAGCTCAAAATGAACGATGAAAGTTCAAAACATCTCTTAACTTAAAGGGATCTCAATGCCAGGTAGAGACGATGGAGTGAGTTTATGAGTGAGTACGATTTTGGAATTTCATACATCAAGGGAAGGGAAAATGTGGTCACAGATGCCTTGAGTAGGAGACCAAGTGTCTTCTCCTTGGTACCATTAAAAGTCAATCTTAGGGAGCAGGTGTTGGGGCAACTTCTTGGAGATAGTTGGTATTTAAAGGTTACTTCAACCCTCTAAAGTGGGAGGAAATTAGATCCAAAGTATGAAGGATATATCTTGGAAGCAAATGGACTATTAAGATATCAAGGATGTGCATCCCCGAAGGTGGGGATATTCGAAGCATCATACTGAACGAATCCCATAGAGCACTTTATTGTGCACATCCGAGTATGAGGAAAATGTACGCAGACATCAAAAATATTTTATTTTGGGTAGGTATGAAGTGTGATGTATTCCATTTTGTCTCCAAGTGCCTAGAGTGTCAACAAGTGAAAGCTGACAACCACCACCTGACAGGTCTCCTACAACCGCATGATTTCCCTATGTCCAAATGGGAAGTCATTTCTATGGATTTTTTTGTTGGATTTTCGCTCACATCGTATAGACACAAAGTCATTCTTGTGATAGTTGATATTAACCAAGAGTGCTTGTTATGTCACTGATGCGGGACACATGTTTGTAAGTGAGGTCATATGTTTGCACGAGATACCCAAGAAGATCATTTTAGATAGGGACTCTAGATTCACTTGTAGGTTTTGGACAAGTTTGCAGTCAACATTGGGAACCTAGTTGAACTTAAGCACAACTTTTCATCCTGAAACAGATGGGAAAACTGAGAGAGTAAATCAAGTTATGGAAGACATGCTTAGGATGTATGTTATGGATAATCAAACCCATTGGGAGAAGTACCTACCTTTGGTAAAGTTTACCTACAATAACAATTTCCATACCTCCATTGGAATTCCACCCTACGAAGCTTTGTATGGAAGGACATGTAGAACACCATTGATTTGGGAAAAGTTACAAGACTGAGTGATAGTTGGGCTAGACTTGATTCAAGAGATGGAGGAATAGGTGATTCATATTAGGTAGAGGCTAAAGGAAGCACAGGATAGACATAAATTTAAGTTATGTTGATGCAGATAGGACTGACCTAAGTTGTAAAGTGGGATATCAAGTTTTCATTTGTATCAATCCTAATAAGAGTACCATTCGGTTCGGGAAGGGGACAAACTTTTCACCTCAATTTATAGGACCGTTCAAAATCCAAGAGATAATTGGACCCGTTTTCCATTGTCTCGTACTACCAACCCACTTGCATAAAACTCATAATGTTTTTCATGTATATGTTCTATGTCATTATGTTGCTGAAAAATCTCATAAACTGAATTGGAAGGAATTGTTGGTATCATACGCGGGAACCCTAACGGTAGAAACATTACGCATATTGGATCGTAGGTTTCGACAGCGCAGGAACCGTATGGTAGACCAAGTTAAGGTCCAGTGGGACAAGTATAGCCTAGGATCTGCTACTTCGGAGGATGATGAGACATTACAATGAGATCATCCCTCACTGCTTTGACCACCTCGAGAATATTTTTCTCGAAGGTTGGGTGTATGTAATTCCATCTTTTGACTTATACAACTAGAATTACCTAAGGCCTAATCACCTTTATTTTCTATTCACTGTGAAACTATTAATGATACACTTGAACTTTTAAGACGTATGAACCTATGTGAATGTCACTTCTATAAATTTTTAACATTATTTTAATGATGATGAATATTATGCAATCTATTATGTGAAGGACAATTCTATGAATGTTTAACATTATTTGAATGATGATGGATATGATGCAATCAATTATGTGAATGACAATTCTATGAATTATTAACATTATTTGAATGATGATGGATATGATGCAATATGTTATGTGAGTGTCAATTCTATGAATGCTTAACGTTAATTGAATTATGGGGATATTATGCGATCTATTTCTAACTTGAAAATTTTGACATTTAAAGTTGTTGTTACGTGGATACCGAATTGAGATTATGGTTGAATGCGTGTACACGATGATAATGCATAGATATGTATGAGTTTGTGTTATAGACTAATATGCAGGTCAATGGGATATGAAATAGCCAAAGGATAATGATAATAAAAGTGGATGTCATGAACACCGAACGAGAAACAATATGGTATGAATCTTTGTATGTGAAATTATGTTGGTTCGAATGCATTTCTATGATATATGGACTAGTGCAGGTTTTTCAGGTGGTGAGATTGGCTAAAACTGAATATACGATGACAAAATTCCCAAAAACACAGTGCCACTGTATGTTCCATGGTAGGGTGTGGACCCTAGTCCTATTAGGAGGGGTGGAGGAATTTCCCAGTGTGTATCCTCTGAAACCTAGAGTCATGGGAGGATGGTGTTAACTCACGCTCCTCTAGATGTGTGATGATGACTGTCAGTTGCCTGCTTGGGAAGATTGGTCAAGAGAGTTGACACTTTGGCCTACGGGTTCTATTTGGAGTTAGGTCAATATAGTTGATGCTCCAAGATAGTCCAACAGAGGAAGGATAGGGATGGAAGACATAAGTAAATTAGGGAGGAAGGATGAATAGAAATAGTTGAGAGTGTGTGGGGATTTATCCTTGTAGTGGAATTTTTTCTTTTCCCCTTTTGAAAAGAAAATATGTATATATGTATATTCATAATTTCTTAACCGAAATACAATTATCTAAATGAACGTTGTTGTGCTAAATTATTATAATTGAGGTATTTTGTGAACATTTTATTTGGTTTACTATCTTTTATGAAATGAATGGTCTTGTTGATTGGATTGGATGCATACAATAGATAGTATAGGTGTGATACTTATTTTCATTAGTACGTGCACGACCCTTTTATGTGCTATCTACACATGCATTCCTTGCACATGTACATGAGTATGTTTAATTTTTTTTTGTTTACTGATAATGTTGTTTATTTGATGTGGATGTATGAACCATGTGTCATTACCGTTGTATTGTAAATTACTCTAACTTCGGGAAGAAGTTTCTTGAAGAGTGGGCATATGTAACAACCCTAATTAACTATATAATTATCATGAATGATTAATATTAATTCAATTAATTACTAAAATAAATTTTTGGAGACTTTATTATAATATTATTAAAATGGATAGTTGAAGTAATTAATGGGAGGGATAAGGTGGTTGAGGAATTAATTGGGGATAAGGTGGTTGGAGAAATGGAAGGAGGGTGTGGGATTTGAGGCAGGAGGATAAGGGAAGGGAAGAACTCGGGGAAGGGGATCTTTTGGTTTTTGGGAAGGTAAGATAATTTGGTGGAAGAAGTAAAAAGAAAGGAAAGAAGGAATGGGAGTGAACACTTTCGCTTGAGGACTCTCATAGGGGCACAGATGTTGCTGGGAATTTTGGGTCAGGGGCCAGGAAATCAGAAGGATTCCTGGAGCTAGGGAGCATGAGAGGTTGTTCCTAGTTGACTGGGAGGTTAATACTCAGTTTGGGTAGGATCAACATCATCAACCAGGAAAGGGATAAAACAACTAAACTTCAGGTTGAGGTAAATACCTTATGCATTTTTTGCTTGTTGTGATCATTATATTGTTGTTAATTATTATACTGTTGTTAGTATTATATTGTTGTTAATATTATAATGTTGTTAGTATGTTGTTAGTATGTTGCTAAACTATCAATTATTATGTTGGTAGAAGAATATCAAGAAAGAAGATTTTAAACTATGTAGCAGTAATTAAAGAAGTAGATTAGAAATAATTTATGTATTTATATTTATTTTTATGAGTCTTTGTAATATAGAAGAAAGCTTCTCCAAGATAGGGAGGAAGAATGAAGGAAAAAGAGTAGAGATTTTTGGTTGCACAGTGGGGATGTGAATACAAAATTATTCCAAGGTTATTCTAAAGGAAAGAAACTGGCAAACACAATTTAAGGAATTAAGGATCAATGAGGAATATTGCCCTCCTCTTTCGAAGAAATGGCTCGACTGGGATCCAATCACTTCAAATATTCATATTGAATGGACATAAGAGTGTCCATATATTCTGTAATACAAATGGCACTACACTTTCCCCATTTTGTCGAAGAGGAGGAGAATGTAGCTTTTATGGTAGAAGTTTTTGAAGAAGAATTAAAATAATTTCTTCATAGTTTTCAAAAAGATAAAAGACTAGGACGAGAAGGTTGGTCTATGGATTTCTTTGCAGGTGTTTTTGATATTATAGATATGGATATTCTCAAAGTTATAGAATAATCAAGAGTCAATGGTTTTATCCACCCTCCATTTAATTCTACCTTTATCGCTTTAATACCAAAGCAAGATTCCCCTGAAAGCTTGGATGAATACAAATCCATTTCTTCGTGCAACTGTATCTACAAAATAATTGCAAAAATCATCAACAGAAGAATAAAGGGATACTCTCGAAATATATATCCCAAGAAAAACTTGGTTTTATATAGGGTAGAGGAATACATGAATCAATTGGTGTATCCCACCAAGCCATGTATAGCATAAAGACTCAGAAGAAAAAAGGGGCAGTGCTAAAGATAGATCTCTCCAAGGACTATGACCGTGTCAATTGGCTCTTCTTGAGAATTCTACTCACTCATTTGGGATTTGGCCTCCCTTTTATAAATTGGGTCATGATATGCATCACTTCGGTCTCTTTTGCAGTTCTCATAAATGGGGCGAATTCACCATTCTTTCATGTAGAGAGAGAAATTTGAAAGGGATGCCCCATATCCCTGCTCCTTTTTCTTCTGGTGGAAGAAGGTCTAAGCAAGGATTTATCTAAAGAAAAGAATAACATAAGCTTCACCGATATTCCTCTTACCCATCTTCTTTCCCTCACTCATCTGTTGTTTTTCTGATGATGTACTAATCTTCTACAGCGGTTTAAGGGTGTTGAAGTTTGGACGACATTGGGAAGACATTCTTCCATATATATATATATATATATATATATATATATGACATGATATTTATAATACAAAGTATAAATATATATAATAAATAAGTAGTTATTTATTATTCAAGAGATGCATCCTTTCATGGATGGTCTCCATATGTTCTCTATATATGGGACACTCATCATTGTAATAAAAATATTCATATACAATATCATCTCATATGAGAAATAAACATGGTATCATAACAAGATTGGGCTTGACTCCCTTACAGGAGGTTCTAGGATTATGATGAGAGAAATGTGAAAGTAATCTACTATAGATTTAGATTAATGCAGAAAAGTTGGGTATTTGTAAGTGATTACAACTATTTGTTTATAGTAGAGTGGTTTTCCATCTATGTGGAAAGTCAATGTTATCGAATAGTGTGGTTGACTCCTATTCCATCTCGAATGTAATCGAATGAACTCCCAATGGGACAAGGGAATCATGATAACAACGTAATCATCTTATTGAGTGAATTTCCACATGTGAAATCACCTTGTTTGTGTGATTGTTTCCCCAATAAAAGGAAAACTTGATGGACTCACATTTCCTCTCAAATCCAACAAGCCGGTAATGTTCAAGGGGCATAAGTTCCTTTGAAAATAAATCATAGTATAATGATTGAACACCATAATGGTTGGAGAGTCATAGGCTAAAATATTCTTCAAACTCACTGACCAGGTAGGGCCTTCAACATATATCTTGTATCTGGCAACAATAGAAACATGTTAGAATGATATTTATGAATAACGTTAAATTTACAATATAGATAGACTTTGTAGATGGGAGACAAAACATGAAACATGTGGTTGTTGGTTCAAATCAAACACACAACTATTTCTGGATAAGATGACCAGAGAAAGTGTTCTCTAAATTGTCCATGGCATTAGATTTGCTTAAAATCGATCTGCAGGGCCTTGACCTAAACAAAACTTGGATTCGCTAAATTCTAGTGTCTAATCACTTTAGATATCAGTAACTGTTGGTTATATATAGCATACTATACTTTCCTTGAACCTTTGATGTCTCCTTCTAAAGCCCAGGGAGAATGGCTAGTCAAAACTTTGTTAAGAAAGAATTTGGGCACACACAACTTTGATGGCATTTATCCGACAGTTTGGAATTTTTATAGCCTTGTCCTGATTCTTTAACCCAATCCTAGAATATAAATAGAAGGAATTTGGTGTTAGGTTATTTGTTTGTGGGTATACAAATAGAGAGGAAAGGTAATACCAACGAATCATCTGGTTCTAAAGGCGGGCATTCCAATCAGAAAGATTACATTTCATAAGATCCTCTCTCACAACGACCACATAGGGGTTACCCTTTCAGAATGTTGTGGGATCTCTATATTCTCATTTCATCTTCTTGGTGCCCTTGTGAATGTTGTTCAACAGAATATATCACGGTCTTGTATTGACTCCATCCCTGGAATATAACACAAAATGAGAATATTTAGATCAAAAGATGAAGCTGATTAGTATGAAAATTGAACAACAAAGGGGTGAAGAGACTCTAATTATTATCTAGTTGACCCCTCCATGTACCATAAGTTGATTGGATTACTAATGTATTTGGTTAATATCAGGCTGGACATCTGCTTTGCTATGAACATGTTGAGCCAATTCTAGGTGGAACCAAGAAATGAGCATTGTATTGTTGCAAAGCACAGATTGAGATATTTGTGTGGCATGCTAAATTATGGTTTGAGATATGTCTCAAAAACTGATGTAACGCTGCAAAGATATACAGATTTTGATTGAGAAGGAAGTACAAATGACAGAAAGAGTACTTTAGGAGTATGATTCAGTTTGGACTCAATCATGATATCTTGGATTAGCATGAAACAAATTTATGTGGAAGTCAACACTGTAGAGGTAGAGTACATTGCAACATGTGATTCTTGTACAAAAGTAGTATGGCTCTATAAGTTAATTTATGGACTATTTGATCAGGTGTCGAATTCGACCATGACATTCTGTGAAAATAAAAGTTGAGTGAAGATTTCAGGGAACCTGATGTTCCATGACAGGTCGAAGAACATTGAGATCAAGTATTATTATATCCATGATTGAGTCTAGAAGGCATAAGTGAAACTCCAGTATATCTCCACCGATGAGCAGATAACGGATATTCCGACGCAGCCCTTGTCCAAAGGGAAATTTGTATACTTTAGGGACAAGTTGGGACTTGTGGAGATTGCTCCCTTGGTTGAGTGGGAGTTTTGATCTGTATCATTCTAGTATATCTTAAATATGATGTTTTTGAATCATGCTAGTACAACTTAGATATGATGCTTTTGCATCATGCTAGTACGATTTAGATATGATACATATTTTCGGAGTCACATCATGTTATTACAACTTAGATATGATGCATTACATCATGCTAGTAAAACTTAGATATGTTGTAGTTTCCTGACTCAAATCATGCCAGTACAAATTAGATATGATGCATTAGCATCATGCTAGTACACATTAGAGATGATGTAGTACCCTGACTCATATCATGCTAGTACAACTTAGATATGATGCAGAAGCATCATGCCAGTATAAATTAGAAATGATGTAGATGATACTCCACATCATTTTGGTACAAATTAGATATGAATCAGTAGCATCATGCTAGTACAACTTAGAGATGATGCAGAGACACTAATGTACATCATGCTAGTAAAACTTAGATATGATGAAGAAGCATCATGCTAGTACAACTTAGATACGATGAATTGGCATCATGCTAGTACAACTTAGAGATGTTGCAGTTTCCTGACTCGCATCATGTTAGTACAACATAGATATGACGCAGTAGCATCATGCTAGTACATCTCATAGATGATGTAGAGGCACTGATCTACACCATTCTAATACAACTTAGATATGATGCAAAAACATCATGCTAGTACAACTTAGAGATGATGTAAATGAGACTCCACATCATGGCAGTAAAACTTAGATATGATGCATTCACATCATGCTAGTACAACTAAGAGATGATATAGTCGATGATATGACTTTATGTGAACCATGCAAGATGAAATATGGCTCAGATATGATGAAGTTGATGATATGTCATGATATATTTGATGTAACTTTCCATTAGATAAAATTTGTCAACTTTAATACATTTAGCTCGTTGTTATGAATACCTCCCTAGCTAAGAGGGAGTGTCGAAATTGTAGCTATGGTCGGTATTCATAATGAATATATTAGAAAAAGAATATTATAGTAAATAATATATGTACCTATAAAAGTTGGCCCTACCTATGGCATAGATGTTGACTTAATCAAGAATAATGTTCCTTGTAGTCATGTGACACTCTGTTAAGTGTGTGACAAGTGCGGAACACATGCATAGTCATGAAACTATCGTGAAGAATGTGTGTCTATGGATAGTAGCTATGTGATATTATGGTGCTTATGTACCACTGGTGGAGACTATGTGTCTTTGGAAAATAGTTATGTGCTACTATAGTGGTTGTGTACCACTAGTAGTGATTGTGTGTCGCCAAAAATTAGTTGTGTGCTACTACAGTGGTTGTGTACCACTGGTGGAGACTGTGTGTCTCTTGAAAGTATTTTTGTGCTACTACAATGATTGTGTACCACTAGAAGTGACTTTATGTCATTATACAGTAGTTGTGTGCTACTAGTAGTGATTGTGTACCACTGGACACTAGTTGTGTACTACTATGGATCAACATAGTCGTGTTCTATTTAATGGAACTGTTGTAGCTATCTACTACTAGTTGATTTCCGTGGAGACTACTAGATCACTTGGAAGTAGTTGTGTGATACTACTTGATCATAGAGACTCTAACATATGATTTGAGATACCAATGGTATGGTAGTAGTTGTGCACTACTAGTTGATTGTAGAGTAGTAAGTGGACTACTAGATGAAGACATCATGGAAAGATGCCTTCATATTTAAGAGGGAGCGTTGATGTTTGAGGAAACAAGGGAGATGCATTATCCCTAGAGGGTCTTGTGTGGACTGGTAGGGGAGAATGTGGACTTCATCCTAACGTGCCTCAGATGGTCAGATGAAGGAAGCAATACATTGGTTTCATGAGGAAACCTTGATATGTATTGGGGGACATCGGTTCCATGAGGGAGCTTCGATGTTTCCTAGAGAAGACATTTTTTTCATGAGGGAACCTTGATATGTATTACACATGTGTTCCATGAGGGAACCACAATATTTCTAGTATTGACACAATTCATGAGTGATCTGAGACATTGGTTTCATGAGGGAACCTTGATATCTCAAGTATGGTCCAAGATGACTTAGCTTGATCATCCCCAAGGGACTGGACACCCCTTGTAGGATGAGTTAGATCAAGTATTATGGATATCAACTACATGATGTGTATAAACCCATGTGAATGGCCCTAGTAAGCATCGATCATACATTCTCCTAGATTGGACTACAGACCATTGGAGATATGATACATTTATCACAAGGCATAGTCCTTCCTTGATCATGACAAGGAGTGATATGGAATCGAGGCGCTTAAGGTGATTTCCATGTATCAAATAACATTGGTATGACATTCACTCATAGGGGTGTACCTGCGATAATTTTTCTTGGTGTGATCTTTGTCCTTAGTCAAGGTGATTTGACATCGAATGATAAAGAAATAACAATGTTAGATACTATCACATACGAACCTAGAGTGACGATGATCTCAGAGAGAGTTAATTGGCTCAAAGGGAGAGCCACAAAAGGAGTTTCCACTCGGTTCAAGTTGGAGAAAGACATTTCCCAAGACCGACAGGTGTCATGAGTCTAGAGTGAAGTTTGTATACTTCAAAGACAAGCTTTGGCATGATGAAGAATGTCTCCCTTGTTTAGAGGGAGTGTTGAAGTTTGGACAATATCGGGAAGACATTCTCCCATATATATATATATATAATGTGATATTTATAATACAAAGTATAAATATATATAATAAATAATTAGTTATTTATTATTCAAGTGACGCATCCTTTCATGGATGGTCACCATATGTTCTCTATATATGGAATACTCATCATTGTAATAAAAATATTCATATACAATATTATGTCATACGAAAAATCAACAAAGAGGAGATGAAGAAAGGATGAGCTCCATATTAGATATTTTTAGTATGGTTAGTGGAATGCAAATCAACAACTCAAAATCCACCCTCTCTACCCATCTTATGGATCCAGAAGAAGTTCTTTTTTACAAAGGGAATTTTCCATTTATGGAAAAGCCTCATGATGAAAGGATAAAGTACCCCAGCTTTCACCTAAAGCCAAATTTCTACACAAAGTCACATTGGAATTGGTTAATAGAGAAGATAAAAAAAAGGCTAAAATCTTGGAGTTTCATGTGGTTGTCCAAAGCTGGTAGGCTGATCCTTGTAAAATATATCCTACATGTGATTCCATTCTATTGGCTATATATGGCCTAGATACCAAAAGGCACAGAGAAAATAAGGAAATGATATTTCAAATTTCTCTGGGGAGAACAGAAGGAGAGTTTTGTGATGCCTTGGATAAAATGGGATTCTTTGGAATTTTCAAAGTTGTTGGGGGTTTGGGGTTTAAAGAATATCCAAATCTTCTCCACTACTGCCAAGACAAAATGGAGACTAATCTCCTCCAATAAAAGGTAGTTTCCCAAAAATATATAAGTTGAGAGTCCATTGTGGATTGAATAAGGAGGCCAATTAGAAGCTTCCAAAATGGTTCCATCATGTGGAAGGCTCTTGTAAAATCATTTCATGTTATGAGTCAAGTCCTGGAAAGGAAGGTGGTAAAAGGAGAATCTCTCAGGATTGGTAGGGATCCATGGCCGAGAAATATCTCATGATTGGTAGGGATCTTTGGCCGAGTAGCAATGGCCACATACTTCCCCATATTTTAATTGATCGGTTGCATGAGAGAGGCTTATTCCATTTAAACCAGATTACAGATAAGAAACAAACTTCGATTTGGATCCAGGGATGGAAAGATGGTCGTGTTCTGAATTTGGATGATCGTCTTACATTTCCTTGGAATGATTACATTATGGCTCTCAATATAGGCCATATCAGAATCAAAGATCAAGAAGATGAATTAGTTTGGAAAAAAAATCCATTTTGGGTCTATACCCAAAAATATGGCTATTCTTTTGTAATGATCAATATCCTTCAACAAGCCCCTAACTGGTCACTTGGAAGGGGATTTGAAAATCCAAATGCCCTCTTAAGGAAATTTCTTTCATATGGTGCCTTCTCCAGAAAAATGTCCCTAGATGGAATAGAACAAAATTCAGAGGACCCATTTACAATTCAAACTTGGAGAGTTTCCTTATCTGCTTTGGGTAAATCAAGATCCTGACATGATATCTCTATCGAAGAGGCCTCGAGAGCTTGTTTACAGGACCATAGAAATAAAAATATCAATGCTCTTCCTCTCCTCATTCATTGGGGGCATATCGCTTGCCCAAAATGCTTCTATTTTCAAGGAAAGGTCTCACTTCTTGATGTCATTTCATCCAAAATCTTAGAAATCCTTTGTCATTTTCCTCAATAAAAAGGTGCTACCCCTCCGAGTGAGGTGGTGGAGGAATAGAAAAATTTCACAAGACCATGGGCTTTTTTTTATGGTGCTTCCCAAGACAATGGAGACTATTTTCCCATATCATTCATATAAGTTAAAGTGGGTACTGGGACATGGGTCAAATAATTATGCATAACTCATTTTCTACTACTCACATTCATTGGGGAAAAATTGATTCTAAACCTTCAAATTTTTGGTGACTAGATGCTAATCATGAATTCGATGAGGAAAACTCAAATGTATCATAACATTAATCTTTCTTACATCTTAGAAGAAGTCTTTTTAATTGAAAATTTATTTACAAATATGTCATTCGATCATGTTTTCACGGAGAGGAAAGTCATAGCAAAATCCTTATCTAACAAAGGTTCATGGCTCTAAGAAAGTGGCATGTCATAGAGCACTTGGATGGACAAAGTTATGAGCATTATCACAGACCATTTATAGAACAAATTGGTGAGGGAGGGACCAATGTCTAAGTATGCTTCTCTTTTTATTTTTGACTATGGATACTAATGGGCGAATACATATTATTGGACAATTGTCATATTACCAACATATTTGGGAGGGGTCTTCTAGGGGCATGTTCAGATTTCTTAACACCTACAAAATTCTTTGAATCAACTTTTCAAAATGAGTTAGAAAAAACAAGAAAAAGACATTTTTTGTGGACTCTATTTTTATTATGCTTCCATTGGGTAGAAGAAATATTTTCAGGATTAAATGCATGTCTCTACTTACATTCTTGAGAATGTAAATTGTATATACGTTAATAAAATTTAATTGTTTTTGGAAAAAAAAATAAAAAAATATTTAAAAAACAAATTAACATCAAATCTACTACATAATGCATTACATAGTCATGTGAAAACAATGAAAACTTAACATCTATTTAATTTTATCATGCAAACCCTTACCCTAACATAATCTTTAATGATTACTACACATTATTATATATGAAGAAAGTGTACTCTACTAATCACAACCTCCATAAACATATATAATAAACATTTAAGAAGAATATTTTGTCCATATTAAAGATTTTATTAACAATATTTAATAGTATTAATATGCATAGAAGTACTAATCTATGAAGAATTAGAAATTAAATAATGTCCTCACAAATAGGATCTAGTGCTTGTGGAATTATCATACCTATGGAGACGAAATTTTGAATGGCCAACCTCCATCAGCCTCAATTAAAAACCCTAACCTCCGCTTTAATTCTACTCATCCATTTAAAAGAGAGAAATTAAAATTCAAAGCAGTGAATTATTCATCCTTTACTTGAAATCTGAAAAAAAGGAAAAAGGATAAAAGCTTACATCTACATCATTCGTATAGATAAAGGGACCATACGTATAGATAAAGTCCCTTTCGGAATTATCTCATGACGTTGGATTTAGAGATTTCAAAAAGAAAGACACTATGTAATAACTGAAATAGATTTTTATGAATCAAGGGAACAATAGTCTAACCATAATCTCAGTCGAAGTAAAAGCAAACAATCTCCACGACTCAACTCGTAGTAATTTAGATTTAAGTTTGAATAATTCTACAGTTCATAAATGTCATTAAACGTCGTAAACTTTCGAGTGAAGGGTTACCCGGACCTAGGCTATTTTTTATTATTATCAAAAGGCCGATTTATTACTTTCAATGATCAATTTACTATTGGGTACACTTGCGCAGATTTGTAGATTAGATTTGGCTATGACCCTAGTCTCCTAGAGGGTAAAGTTGCCAAGAATTTAGATCCACTCTCTACTAGAGATTTCCTGTAGAGGGATATCTTGAACAAATGTAGAAGTATACCAAACTAGAACAACAATAAAGATGAAAAGAATTCTCCCGTCCATCTTCACCTGTAAATGTATATGTTGTTCGGCCCTTTAATTCCTCACCACTGGGAAAATTCTTCACCATGCTCCATTGCAATATATACATATTGCAGGTGAAGAATCGTACATGTTTCTCTCTTCTGAATTGATTAATTTTTCTTTTCTCTTTTGCATGGATTAATTTTTCTTTTCAAGGGCCGAATGAAAGGAGAGGGGTTAATAAACATTTATAGGTTAAATTAAAATATACGGTTTATTTTTTCTTTTCACATGGATTAATTTTTCTTTTCAAAGGCCGAATGAAAGGAGAGAGGTAAAATTAAAATATATGGTTTATTTTTTCTGTTCAACAGTTGAATTAAAGGAGGGAGGGAACAAACATTTACAGGTTAAAATTAAAATCTCTAGTAGTATTATAAAATATCAATGCGCTAAAATATGCATGTTTTTTTTTTGAAGACTAAATTAAAGGAGAAAGACGGAACACATCAATGCACTGAAAAATACATCAATACACAAATACATTGAAAAACATTTATAAAATATCAATGCACTAAAATATGCATGTTTTTTTTTGAAGACTAAATTAAAGGAGAAAGACGGAACACATCAATGCACTGAAAAATACATCAATACACAAATACATTGAAAAACATATCAATTTAGACATATCAACATATAAATAATAAATTTGTTCGTACCTAAATGACTGAATGGAATGGAACTTTTGCAGTGCTCATTTCTTGATACACAATAGCAGTTTGAGCAAGCAACAATTCCATCAATTCTCTTAGCTTGATGTATTCCATATTTTTTTCTACTCCCCTTCATGGAATTATCTCCACAATTCATTTGTCCCTACTCCTTTGAAAAAATACCACACTTTGACAGAGACTAATTATGTCATCCATGAATCTTTGTGACTAATTATTTCATTCTACCACCAAGATTAGTGTAGGCCATGTCAACAAGTTAAAGCTATTATATGGTTGTATTTTTATAAGTATTTATGCCGAAAGGCGTATACCTATTGGAGATGGGCACAATTAATCACCGTGCACAATTAATCACCTTTTAATCTAAAATTCTAATCTCATGGCTAACAATTGAAGCTGCTGGCATATTCTTAGTCGTCCTCCCAAATCAATGAATGCAATTTACTCTTCATAACTTCCTTGTATTTTTGAATGCATCAGTTAACCTGTTTACTTTTTAACATTTACCCAATCATATTAAGAAATTATTGTACCACCATATGATTGCCACGTTTAACTGATTAACCTTTGAAATTACCACATTTAAAATTAACTTTTAGATTTCCTCAACTCTATGTGCGTTTCAGTTGTCCGTGCTGAAACGCACATAATATGAGTTGAGTTGAGCTTCAGATTAACCTCCAAAATACCTCTGAGTATTGCAGTCGACGTTCGATCCCTAGCTCGCGCCGAGAATGTCACAGTATGCCTTGTAGAATTCGATGCGGTCCTCTTGATTTGAGTCGCTGCCTCTCCCGCATTCCACCCCGCCGCTGATTATGTTGGTCACCACTCAATATCCTGGCACTCTGCCCATGGCCGTATCACTGCCCGACAGACTCCATTTTCCAATCATCACAGTGTGGGGGGAAGGCTGAACCAGACTGCCGTCTTAAACGAAATGATGGGATTGGACGCCACAATGCCCGGGTTGTTTATCATATCGTACCCTAACTCTTTCCCGGCAGCTTCGTAGTTGCTCTTTCTGGTCACAAAGCGAACTGTATTTGGCTTTTCCTAATGTGTGTGCAGAATTGAAAATGAATTAATAAAACTTAGATGTACATGATATATCACCGGGTTAGTTGAATGGGTCCTCGTCCTTAGTACATTTCTTCGGGATCGACATCTTGCTCCTCTTTGAAGCAGTGACCCCATGCGTATGGGCCATCCTTTTCAGCTGTCAGAGAGGAAGCATCGCCTTTCGGCGTTCACCAGCTAGTGCTAGTAGTTACTCTCAATTGAAAAAACATTATAATAATATGCCAACATTAATTTTTAACTATAAAATTGCGATTTAAAATTAAAAGGTTGATTAAACCATTAATTACAAAAAAAAATGTAAGTGGATGGAGTAGAAAACTAGAAGCTAGAGTTAATAGGTGAAGAGGTAGAATGTGCACTTTAAAATGAATAGGTAAAGGGGTAGAGTGTGCACATTAGAATGAATGTGATGGAGGTAGGAATGAGAGTGAGAAGGAGGAAGGATGGAATGGGAGGGAAATGTATGGAAGGAAAGGGAAACAAAGAGAGTGAAGGAAGTGGAGGGCCATGAAGGTAGGATGGAGAGTAAGCCATGTAAGGGAGGGAGATGGGATGGGATGGGATGGAATGGGATGGGAAAGTTGGGAAGGGGAATGGATTGGAGGGGATAAGGTAGAGGAGGCGTAGGGGAGGGATAATGGAGGGGCAAAAAGTGAGGGGGTGATGGGGGAGTAGATGATTAGGAAGGAATGAAGATGAGGTAAAGTGATGAAAGGAGGAAACGTGAGAGAGGAAGGACATGACATGAAAGGATGAAGAGGGTAGAGGATGTGGATCTTTCTTCTTGATTTATTATTTAATTTAGTGAATTGGATTATGACTTAAGGAGTAGTGATTTACATATTTTAGGTGAATTGGAATTGGATCATGATTCAATTAGTAGTGATTTACCTACTTAAGATGAATCAGATCATCAATTATCAATTATGGAGTATTGATTTTTCTCCATTATATTCATCTCTTCTAGACAATCTCCTTCCTCTCCGTTACCACCTGCTTTGTCTCATCCTCCTTTGTCTATGTTTTCCACCTTCCCTTCTCCTTTTATTATGTAGTTTACTTCCTAAATCTTTTCTCCTTTTCTTTTGTCCTTTCACTTCATCTTCTATAACCATGTAAAATATAAACATTGTATATCTAAATAATAAAATAAATGTATCATAAAGATGCACATGGACATGGATAGCCTAATGACATAAGTTTCCACAAGAAATTAAATGTCTAAGAAGAAAGGTCCAAAGGTCCAAGACAGAATTATTATTATTGGGTATTAATTCCATCTCTGAAACAAATTCAACTTTATCATCTCTGTTGGTTTTCAGATGGAAATCCCATTCATTTGATATTGTATTTAGCTGAATGTTGTTCATATTGTTTACATCTTTAGGCTTCTCTTAGCTGGTAAGAAAGAAAATTACAGGGTCACTGAATAACATACGCAAAGTAAGAAAGTTTAGTATACCTGTACTGGATTTCAAAGGGGAGAAATGGCACCCGTAAATCTCTATATTCATAATAGGGTTGACTGTGGGTTTAAGGTGGGTAGATGGGCCAGAGCGGCCCTGAGTGGAGGCAGAAATGAAATTTCAAATAAAAAACCAACCTCACAATGCGATTTCAGTACTCTTATCATAAATTCTACTACGACCTTTTTTCTTGGCATAATCGACGGCCCGAATATTCGATGGGCAGCCCAATGCAATACACACAAGGATTGTTTTTGCCCTGAAATTTATTCGGTTTTGAACAACACATCACGACGTGCCGTGGACGGCACGTCGTGAAGTCTATGCATCGAGCTTCTCACTCGCGCTTCCAACGGTCTACGATGATCTCCGAGCAATATATCGTCGTCTCAAAACCCTTGTGGATAGACATACACAAATCCATTCATTCATTCAAACGGAAAACTTAGATTACCGTTCAGCTTCCAAACACAAATTCACATGTACACGGCACTGCTAACTAACTCAGATGATGTAAGAATAGTCATGCAGCGTTCCATAAGCACAGATGATAATGATTTTCCACTTGGTAGGAGGCATATAAAAATTCTGAATATTTTCGATACCAATAGCAGTGCCTAGTGTCTATGTATACGTGAATATATACTATTCATTGTATTGCGTCACATTATATATATATATTTATATAAGGTTTAAATTCAGAGGAGGTAGTGTTAGAATTAATGATTATGTTGAGTTGGAGATTGGTTTGAAGATTTGTAGGAGGATGTTGAGATATTCTCTCAACCTATCCCTCCAAGAGTGGAGTTAGTTGGATCAACATCCAGCTTTATATATGTGTATTGTGTTGTGTTTATTAAAGTGAATACAATCTGTGTTTGTGTGTTATTCCTGTGTTATGCTGCTCTCTTAAATTCTGTCATGGTATCAGAGCCTGGTCTGGCTTGATTCCCTCACG
Organism: Picea engelmannii; assembly: GCA_009831015.1. Classification (NCBI taxonomy): domain Eukaryota; kingdom Viridiplantae; phylum Streptophyta; class Pinopsida; order Pinales; family Pinaceae; genus Picea; species Picea engelmannii. The sequence continues at coordinate 2,208,985 of ML778258.1, forward strand.
GGAAGGCCAGGAGAATAGAAGTCGGAAAAGGCAAGCTCTCTGTTTCCGTTATCCCACAAAATATTTAATTATCACTTGGGTTCGTCACTGTTTTCACAAGCGCCGTCCGTTCTTACTCCATTTGATATGCCTGGCTTTCGGATCTTTCTACATTAAGCAAAGAATCGAAGGGACAATGCAGCAACAAAGGATGGACACTGTATTGCAGAAGCTTGTGGAATCGAGAGTTATCGAAGACGTGGTGACCGATTTCTTTCCTCGTGTGCAGCTGTATGTAATATACAGCCATAAACGAATCAGCTTCGGAGATGAATTGTCGCTCACCGCTGCCCAATCCCAACCTGACAATATCGAATGCAAATGCGAAGATGCTGATTTTGAGATGAAGCAAATCTTGAGTCACTCGAAATTCGTAATATTTTGGTTA
>ML778258.1:2210041-2234451 GCA_009831015.1 Picea engelmannii
TGTTGAGTTGGAGATTGGTTTGAAGATTTGTAGGAGGATGTTGAGATATTCTCTCAACCTATCCCTCCAAGAGTGGAGTTAGTTGGATCAACATCCAGCTTTATATATGTGTATTGTGTTGTGTTTATTAAAGTGAATACAATTTGTGTTTGTGTGTTATTCCTGTGTTATGCTGCTCTCTTAAATTCTGTCAGGTAGGGTATGTATACCTTCTGTCTCGTGCATGGCGCAAGCATGACTCAGTAAGACGGCTCTTAAAGTTATGATCTAAGAAATATATGGTCACTAATGATGAAACTGATCATGACATTGGTGGCCGACTGGTGAGTTCTTTCCTCACTCGATTGTTTCTCATCTTATGTGCACATTATCTCATGGTCTGCTCCTCTCACTTGAGGCGTACACCACTACACGTCTAAACCATCAGACACCGTATTGTTATTTTATTGGATTCATGTCTTTAAGTGCGCAGAAATGGATTTATAACCTGACTTGCGAGGCTTAGACACGTCGATTTAATCAACTTTTATATTATACATCACAAGCTTGGTCAATACTAACATGAATACGATTGTCTATAATTAAATAAAAGCGATAAAGTCTTTATTCATAATCATGAAGTTTAAACTTTAAAATAACATGAAATATCACAAATACGAGTCATATAGATGAAAAATCTTTTGAACAAACCTTTAAACATTGCAAATATTTAAAATTAACACCTAAAACAATTAGGTATGAAACAATTATATACACATCAAATTGACACATCTAAAACAGTTATTATGAAATATTACAAACATAAGTGACAAAATATTTAAGTTACAAAAATATTTAAACATCCATCCAAAACAATTATATAACCATTATGTACTTTAAATATTTAAACCTAACATCTAAAACAAATATACAAACAAACCATTAAGTTAGAGAAATATTTAAACTAGCATCCAAAACAATTATATAAACTTGATGTAATGTAAATATTTAAACCTAACATCTAAAACAAATATATATAGACATTATCAATAATACATTGTCAAGAATATTTCAAACAATTTTGCAATTATATCTTCTTTTCCATAAAGGATTAAGCTAAAAAAAAATGTTTGAAACTAACATTTAAAACAATTTTATATACAATAATAAAATATATTTCAAGAGAATTGATCTATCCCATCTTAAGAGGGTAAGGGATTACTTGAAATTCTTTGGAATTTTGTTTCTTTATGGAAAATCAATCATTAAGAGACGCTTTCCAACATCATCATAGTTTTGTTGACTTAAAAGGTTAGGAAGGTTGGTAGTGTGACAAATATTTTGAAATTGAGATTTAATCTCTGTAGAACAATCTAAGATAAAGTGTTTTTGTGTCACAAAGATGACACACACTTTCATCCCATGGCATTTTAGGAATTGACAACTCCTAGTTTCACTATGAAACTTGTGATAATTTGTTCCTATAGATTATTTTTTTCTTTACATATAATTTTGATCTTCTAGATTAGGGTTGATTACATCCTTATAATACTTTAATTCTTTTTTTTACTCTAACACATTATCACACCACATTTTCTCCTTAAATTTTGATTTGATGATATTTTTAATAGTATCATTATTCTACAAAATGATGTCTTCCATGATTCCCCAATAGCTTAGCCAAGACTAGGCATAAGGCATATGTCATCCTCGCTTCATTAGTTACTCTAGATTTTCAAGCAATTTAAGGAATCCTCTTGTCTTCCATGTTGTTTAACTTGTTCTTATACATTATGTATCTAGTCATAGCCATGCTCTCAATGGGGAAAGGATTTCCTCTAAGAGGAAGGTGGGATAAGACGTATTTCCTATAATTTTGAGATTATAGGTTATAAAATTCTTTTGTATTTGTTCTATCTTTCTTAAGGATTCATGAGAGATACTACATCCCCAACTTCACATCCATAAAAGTAACAGGTGTAACAAGATTCTCAAACACGAGTTTCTTCTTATCCATCGATTCACAATTGTTTTCAAGACCATAACAGGCTTTCCATTCCCCAATAATCATTTTCTCAATTTTATAATTCCAGTTGAGCTTGTGGTGAATATCTATTCCAAGATATTTGTATGAAGTCACTTCCTCAAAGTTTTTGTTGTCATAGATGAAGGTATCATAAGTAATCTTACTAGATTTAATGATCATCACCTTAGTCTTCTTAGTATTAATAGTCATATCCATATTGGAGAAAAATTACTTGAGGATTCTTGGTTGGTTTTCAAGATAGTACAGACTCCTCGCTATAAGAATGATAGCATCGGTATAAAGAAGAAGATCGATGACCATATTGGTGAGAGTTTGGCACACACAACCTGCTTCTTCCAAACAATCTTCTAACTTGTCAATGTATATGCCAAAAAGGGTATGGGACAAGGGACAACCTTGTTTGACTCCGTTTCAAAAGATCTTCTAAACTCAACAAAACAACAAAAATATTGGTTTTAGTCCTGTCAAAAGATTTTCTAAAGTCAACAAAACAACACAAATATTGGTTTTAATATTGTGGAACTCTGCAATGATCCTAAAAGTAACAATATGGTCCACACTTGAAAGATATATGGTAAACTTGACCTAGCCTTTAGGGCTAATCTTCTTTTCCAAAATCATTCCATAAATCTTGGCTAAAATTTGGCTCATCATAGTGGTCTTATAATTAGAGGGAATGTTTATATGGCCATCTTTAAAAATAGTAACAATGAGACTTTGTCTCTAGGGTTTAGGGAAGCTCTCATTGATTTCTAAATTGAAGAGGTTGTGTATGTGAAGGATAACAATTAACCCTCCACTTTTCAAAATTTCATCTTAGTAAACTTCAATATCCTTAGTTTTCCCATTTATATATACATTACTGTAAATAAAATTAAAATATATTTAAAAAAACTTTATCTCATTATTTTATGTAATTATATATTGGTTTGATACACCTGAAAAGTGTTTCAAAACAAAGTTAACAATTTTTTTTAGGTTATCTTTTAAAAAAAAGTTTTTATTAAAAAAAACTATATATAACACCCATATTTCTTTTAACCCCAATACATCACATCTTCAAATATACATTTGATTCAAATTTACCATATTGTTATCAATAAACATCCCATCAAAATCTCAAATAATTGTGATCAATATAATTGCCAAAATATCAAACAATTGTCATGAATATAATAGCCATAGAGATATGGTTATCCATCCATTGTGCAGGAGACAAAGTGGTTACAAGCAAAGAAAGAAAGCTCTCTTTCATAAGCTAGAGCAAATGATCTCCACAGTAGACATAGTCTTCCTGAATTATTTTTCAGGAATGTTCTTCCTATTGTTCACATGTTTAGGCTTCCCTTAGCTGGTAACAAAAAAAATTGCAGGGATACTGAATAACATACGCAAAGTAGGAATGTTTCGCATACCTGTACTGGATTTCCAACTGAAGAAATTGTGCTCTGGAAAGCTCTCTATGCACTAATAGAGTTACTATGGGTGTAAGGTGGGTAGATGGGCCAGGGCGCCACCATAAGTGGAGGCAGAAATGTAATTTAAAATAAAAAACCAACCTCAGAATGCGATTTCAATATTATTACGCTAGTCTCTCCTATAAGTTCGACTACGATTTCAATATTATTACGCTAGTCTCTCCTATAAGTTCGACTACGACCTTTTTTCTTCGAATAATCGGCGGACAGAACATTCTATCGGCAGCTCAATGCAATCATCGCCACGTGCCGTGGACAGCACGTCATCAAGTCTATGCGTTCACCTTCTCCCTCGCACTTTCATATATTGATATCCGAGCAATATATGAATAGACATACACAAATCCATGCATTCATTCAAACGGAGAACTTATGGAATCATCTAGATGAATGGATTACCGTTCACCTTCCAAACGCAATTCGCATAACTAACTCAGATAATGTCAGAACCCCTGTGTAGAATACACATATGTATATCATGCAGCCTTCCATCATCTACACGAAAAGTAAGCGCAGACAATAATAATTTTCCATAGGTAAACCCATGGCCAGAGTTAAAAGTATAGGCTACAACAAAAAATTAAATAAACCATTAAACAATTCAAATATTTAAAATTAACATCTAAAACAATTCTATACACATCAACATGAACATGACACATTTAAAACAATTATCATTTTCATATCACATATATCATTATTTCTTCCTACTCAACCTTGTTTAAACTTTCTTTTGAAATATTTAAAACTATATAAAACAATTATATATACTCTACCATCAAATATTTAAAACAATTATATAATGCTATTTGTAATTATAGAAATAAACTCTATAAAGAGTTATCTAATTAAAATATAATTTTTAAACATTTTATTTCATTTTTTTATATAATTGTATTTTTAAAAACAATTAATAAATCATTTTAATAATTAAAAATAATATTTCAAAATTAAATTATCCATCTTACAAATTGTTATTAAAAATAAAAGAAATCATGTTATTTTTATTAAAAAAATTATATATAATACCAACTAAATACTTGATCCACCCCTTCACTCAAATCTTATAAAAAGGCTTCATTTGTTATGTACAATAAATAGCATGTTCTTGTCTATGAAACATCGCTACCAAAATCTCAAAGAACTGTTATCAATATAATTACCCTCGAGATATGGTTATCCATCCATTGTTCATTGTTGAAGGAGACAAACTGGTTACAAGCAAACATAAAAACTCTTTCATAAGCTGGACCAAACGATCTCCCTCTTGCTTACTAGGCATAGTCATCCCTCTTGGTAATCTCAATAAGGATTAATACCACCTACAGTTCGAGTTCGTACAATTGAAATATTCTACTCAAATGTTTTTTTCAAACTAAAAATTGTTTTTAATTTGTATTTATTTTTAATATTTTTCATAAATATAATGATTAATATCATGATCATATTAACCTTGAATTTTAAAATATTAGAAGATTTACAAAAATATTTTAGATATTTTAAAATATTAAAAGATTTACAAAAATATTTTAGATTGAATGAATTTTATAAAAGATATTTATAGCTAAAATATTTGAAGCATATTGTATGATCTATTTTTATTTTAATAGATTTTGCATTATATGAATCTTATAAAAATCATTTAAAAAAAGTTTTTTTCGTAATTGTATTTCCTAAAGGTATATTGTTTGAAATCATGACGTATATTGAACTAATTTTTATCTTAATATATCTTGTATTAATATGAATCTTAAAAAAATATTAATAAAGAAATATTTTCTTTTTTAATATAAAGTGTTTTTTTATTTTTTTATAAGTGAGATATAGAGTTCACTTTCTAAAAATTCCTAACTTTTACCATTTATATGAAATGAGATATTGTAGTCCTTAAAACGTATTTACTTAGAAATTGATATTGCATTCTTTTATGGTTTTCATGGTTGGAACATATAAATAGTGTAAATCTCTATCGCTTAAATTTTGGAACTTCATTTTGATAACCTATTAAAGAATAATTATATATATTAGGAGGTTTTAGTCCTCTTCATATTGAAAAAATTTCTGGATAATATATTTACTCCTAATATTATACTTCGATGAAAAATAATAATATAGTCTAGTTAAACCCTGAACTAAAAATGGGATCTCAAACAACACATCTTGAAACATTATGTGAACTTGTTATAGTTGTCTCTACTTCCTTTGTAGTTTGAAAAAAAAATGCATAATGGCTAGAAGATTGCTCCTCTAACGTAAGCTTGATATTTCCCTAGGTTTGGTATTAACACCCCCCCCGCGCGCACGCGCACACACACACACACACACACACATATTGTAGAATAAAACCATGAACTAAAAATGAGATCTCAAACAACACATCTTGAAACATTATGAACTTGTCATATTTGTCTCTACTTCCTTTGTAGTTTGAAAAAAAAATGCATAATGGCTAGAATCTTGCTGCTCTAACGTAAGCTTGATATTTCCCTAGGTTTAGTATTAACACCCACCCACCCCGCGCGCACACACACACAGAGAGATATTGTAAAATATACTTGTTATATATGTTGAAAACTATTTACACCAATAACTAGAAAAACATCAAGAAGAAAAAAACATATATACAATGAACATGATATCCTCCTCCATAGGGATACTAAAATAACTATGAAATATCTAACCATTTGAAGTGGGAAAGAGGAAATATGGAATGGGAGGGAAATGTATGTACGGAAAGGGAAACATAGAGAGTGAAGGAAGGGGAGGGACATGAAGGTAGGATGTAGAGGAGGCCATGTAAAGGAGGGAGAAGGGACAGGAAAAATGAGGAGGGGAATGGAGTGGAGGGGAAAAGGTGGAGGAGGAATAAGAGAGGGAGAAGGGAGGGGATTGTAAGGGATGGATAATCGAGGAGATAAAAGTGAGGGCTGATGGGGAAGTAGATGATATGGAAGAAATGAAGGTGAGGTAGAGGGATGAAAGGAGGAGTGGAAGAAGGAAACATGAGAGATGGAGGATGTTACTTAAGAGATGAAGAGGGTAGAGGATTTGGATCATTTATTCTTGATTTAATATTTAATTGAGTGAATTGGATCATGACTCAAGGTTAAGTGATTTACATATTCCAAGCGAATTGGATCATCAATTATGGAGTATTGATTTTCCTCCTCTATGATATGCATCCTCTCTAGACAACTTCCTTCCTCTCCACTACCACCAACTTTGTCTCATTCCCCTTTATCCTTTATCTGTGTTCTCCACCTTCACTCCCTCCCTTCCTCCTCCTTCCATTATGTTCCAGTTTACTTCCTCAACCTTTTTTCTTGTCCCTCCACTTCATCTTATATAATTATGTAAAATATAAACATTGTATATCTAAATAATAAAATAAATCTACCATCACGATGCACATGGACATGTATGGCGTAATGGAGGATAATTTTCCACAAGAAAGGAAATATCTAAGAGGGATTCCAAGGGAGAATTATTATCGGGTATTAACTCACATCTTTGAACATATTCACCTTTATCATTCAGCATCTCCATTGTTTTCCAGATGTTAGGGTGACAGGAAATCCCATTTATCTAATCTTGTTTTTAGCTAAATGTTGTTCATATTCTTCACATGTTAGGCTTCCCTTAGATGGTAACAAAGAAAATTTCATGGTCACTGAATTCTCTTATCTAGAGCGCATAGAACCACTCAGAGCACCGCAGGCAGTTACAAAGAAAACTACGCGGTCCAACACTTTGCCACTGAGTTTTGAATACTTACTGTGCAATGGACTCCACACTGTGCTGATAACACTAACAATTTCTTGTCATAAAATAAACAGTGTTATACTCTTAGCACATAAGCTCACATATATACTTTGAGTTCAAATTAAGGAACTTATAAACCTACTTAATCTTGCGTAGAAACTAAGAGAATATATTCTTATAAATTTTGAACACAACACAACTCAGACATACTTTATATATTACCAAATTGGATGTGAGACACTGTTACAGAATACAAAACTATGTAGGTCTTCGACTCGAACAACTTCTGTAGACATTCAAAAACAATGCTTGTGCTCTCAAACTTCTCAGACTATCTTCACAACTGTTGATCATATGTGTTAACACTCTATATATATCAACTCTTTACAGACTCAAGAATATAAACTAAGACTGAGACTTCTTGTAGAAGAAAACCAACTAAAAAATTTAAGACGACAATAAATTTGATTGAATCTATCTGAATAACAAAGCTCGAGAAAGATTAAAGATTAGTTCATTAATAATTCTCTTGCTTTCCATCAGAGACTATAAAAACACCTCCCTTGTTGTGACATACTAAGTTGGCGTAAACATAAAACTAACGACTTATAATTAATATCTTCAACACTCGCCCTTAATTATAAGTAGGTGGGAAACACAAAACACAAAAATTTACATCACAAAACTTAAATTGACATGTACTGTTAAATATCTGTGACTGCACTAACTCCTAAACAACTACATAGATTTTGAAAATCATCTCTTTCCAAAGCTTTTGTAAATATATATGCAAATTGTTCTTTATATCACCAAAATTCTAAGCAAATTTCTTTGTTATTCACCAAATCTCTTATAAAATGATACCTTGTATTAATGTGTTTGTTTTTCTCGTGAAACACATGATTCTTGGACAACATAATGGAGGGGTTGTTATCACATAATAATGTAGTTGGTTCCTATTGTTCCTGCAACTAATCCTTTAACATTATTATAATCCAAACAACTTGACAAGTTGCGCTTGGAGTTGCGACATACTCAACTTCAGCTGAAGAAAGAGTCACAATAGGTTGCTTCCTTGATGCCCATGACATTATACATATTCCAAAATTAAATGTGTACCCGGAGGTGCTTTTCTTATCATCCATGTTGCCTCCGCAATCACTGTCAGTATATCCAACAAGTCTGAATTCTTCTGAAGTATAATACATAATGTCAAAGTCTTTTGTTCCATTCACATAGCTATGAATTCTTTTACCTGCCATCCAATGGGATTCTTTCGGAGTTTCCATGAACCTTGAAATCAAGCTCACTCCATACATATTATTAGGCCTTCTTGTTGTAAGATGCATAAGGATACCTACCAACCTTTTAAACAGAGTAGGATCCAATTTAGATCCTTCATCTTCTTTGCTTAACTTTAGTCCTCATATGAGAGGTGTTGGGGATGCTTCTAAATTTATCGTGTTAAATCTTTTCAAAATTTCACGTGCATATTTATATTGTGAAATAAATATACCAGCTTTGGACTAGTGAACTTCAATGCCCAGAAAATATCTCATAATCCCCAAATAATTCATTTCAAACTCATCGTTTACAACTGACTTAAATTCTTCTATGCTAAGGTCATCTGTAAAAATAAAATCATCGACATATAGGAAAGAAATCAACATATTACCTCTCTTATTGGATTTGATGTACAATGTTGTCTCACAATCACTTCTTTGAAATACATTCTTAGTAAGATAGGAATCTATACATTGCCTTCTTCAATCTGTATACTTCTTTTTCTTGTCCCGGAATCTCATATCCTTGTGGTTGTTCGACATATACTTCTTCCTCTAATCCATACAGTTCCTTCTTGAATCTGTATACTTTTTTTTCTTGTCCTTGAGTCTCATAGCCTTGTGGATGTTCCACAGATACTTCTTCCTCTAAATTTCCATTAAAAAAAAATGACTTTACATCCATTTGATAGACATGACACTTATTATGTGCGGTAATGGCCAACATAGTTTTGATTGTGTCCATCCGCGCAACTGGCACAAATGTTTCATTAAAATTTATTCCAGGTTGTTCTGTAAAACCTCTTGCAACTAACATTGCCTTCTGTTTCTACACATTTCCATATAGATGTTGCTTAGTTTTATAAATCCACTTTACACTGATCAAATCCTTACCTTCATGTACATCTACCAATTTTCATGTTTGATTTTCATCTATGCATTTAATTTCTTCATCCATGGCTTGTTCCCATACATCATCCTTAACAACTTCTTCGAAAGTTAGTGGATCATCTATTTGCAAAAATAGAGAAAAGAATCAGAATGAATTTGTTGTATCAACATTGTAGATGTCACGTAGACTTATTGTCTTCCTTGGTAACATACTTTTTAATGTTGGATATGGCGATGTAGAACTAATCGTACTTCTTGTTGGAGTTTGTTCCACTCTAGTTGTGGACTATACACATGCAAATCTCACTGGAGTAGTTTGAGTTGTGATTTGTGTCTCAGTTCTAGGAGTGGAAGGAACTGCGCTCTGAATTGTAATTTTTTTTGAACCACTTCATCCTCGATGCCATCTTTCCCAATAGAATAAAGAATTTTAACTTTCATTTATATGCTTCCATCCCATGCTTCATTCTCCACAAATTGAACATCGCGTCTAATTATAACTTTTCTTGCAACATGATCATACAATTTGTATGCTTTTGTATCTTTAGAATACCCAACAAATATACAATGATATACTTTGTTATATAACTTCTTTCTCAACTCATCTCGAACATGTACTTATGCGACACAACATAAAACTTTTAAGTGGGGCACATTGTGCTTCATCCATGTACAAGCTTCTTGAGGAACTTTGATTTTCACATTGTTTGTCAGAAATCTGTTCATGATGTATACCACAGTTGCTACTGACTCAACCGAGTACTCATTTGACAAATGTTTGGCTACTAACATACTCTGCGTCATCTCCATGATGGTTTGATTCTTCCTCTCCGCGACACCATTATGTTGTGGTGTATACCATGCACTGAATTGCTTGTTAATGCCATGAACTTTACAGAAGTTTTGAAAATATCTTGAAACATATTCACCACCTCTGTCACTTCTTACAACCTTGATGTAATAATCACTTTGCTTCTCCACAAGTGATTTGAATTGTTGAAAATAACCAAATGCATCAAATTTATGTTTTAGAAAATAAATCCATGTTTTTCTTGAGAAATCATGTCACATACCCACTACAACGTAATAAAATTTTCATTTTTCTTCAAGGGACAGAATCCCTGAAGTCCTACGGGGGTCTAGTGCAGGCTAGTTCTTCCCTGTTCACCTCCCTTTGATCGCGGGTTAGGACCACAGGCCAAACAAACTAGGCGCCTTTTCGTGTTTCGCGACTCAGTGATACAATTGAGTCTAATCTTGAAGGTAGAATGGCGAGGGGGCTTCAGAATGAAACCCTGGCCGTAGATCTGGGCGCACAGATTTTGGTTGTCTGAATCTACCCGCCGCTTAACGACAAACCACTATCTCCCTTTCTTTAGTCCGTTCGATAGGACCACATACGTGCCTAAATGCAGGCGCCTTTCACAACTCGCGACCTCACGAGTTGTGAGTCGAAGACCCTCAAATTTTCTTCACAAATCACCGATACTCGAGATCACGAAATGGGTATAGCTTCCTTCTGTCAGTGTCCTCTATGCATGACCACCGGCTAGGATAAACTCTAGCTCCTCTAGCTATTCGCCGCTTCGTGAGTTCAACGGTTGAACTCTCGTTCCTCCCTTATGTGATCCTCCGAGACTTGAAAGTCAGCGAAGGTTGACCTTCCCTTCGCACTGCTCGCAACTCGCCCCTCTGCGAGTTGTAGCATCGAATCTTGGCACCTTCCCTTCACGAATCCTCGAGGAGCGATATTTAATTTTCCCTCTCGCGTTCTCTCTACTCGCGACTTTGTAAGTCCAAGGGTTGAGCTCTCATGCCCTTCTCCCACGAATCCCTGAGACATGAGAAGTCAATAGAGCATTGAATCCCTTCTCTAGGTGATGCGTGTCCACCCGTCAATCACACGGGCCCCATCTTGAAGTTTTGCCATGTGCTCTCTCATGCTCGGCTCTCGGCACCTCGCTACTCGCGACTTGTAGCACCCAACCTTTGGGCTCTTACCTTGCAAACCTCCAAGTTTGCGAGATCCCTGGATATCTGCCACCTGTCCTCCTCGGATGGACGGCTCAGATTCTTTTGCCCCTATTCTCGAGGGCTTAACTCTCGTCTATCTCCCTATAGATCTAACGACTATCAGGTTTTCTATCTAAGATCTGACGGTTCAGATCAGTCCCAATGCCGCACCCTTTCCCATTGCTCCTTGGACGTGGAAAAACCAACGGTCCAGATGTTCTCATGGACCCTGGGGGTCTACGATTCCGATTTACTCGCTATTCACGAAGATAGAGGAAAAAGGGTTAAGGCAAGTAACGCCCTCGTTTATTCCTTCAATTTAACAGTCGTGAATGACCGCAGATCTCTCGACAGGATCTCATCCGTTGATCAATACTTATCCCTACGCTGCTACTTCGGGATTTTAAGAGGGTCATTCCTCTTCGTACGGGGTTGTTAAGACTTGCACATTCAAGTCCTTTTTCCAGGTTCTTGGTAAACCTTTCCAAGGAGGGAATCTCTGCGGAGAGGTCTATTCCGGGGCATTCCTGGAGACAGATAAGGGGAAACAAATTCCCGAGGATGGACAGGATGTCTGACTTGGTTCAAGTTATGCATAATTAAATTCATTTATCAACATAAGCCATGCGCTGTTTTTCTGTTATAAGCATATACAACCACTAATACTGATCAAAATACTACGCAGACATTCTTATACTGTAATTGTTCACAATTTCATAGTTTATGAGCATATATGTCATCATATGAATTTCAAGATGCAATATTTAAAACACTTATTAGAAATAACACCAGAAGTGAGTACAACTACTGAGAGGGGTGCTCGTTTCCACCCAACTGTAGGCTTAGCGACTCCCAGCGGATTTACCACCAGCCACCCCTTAGCTGAGACCATGATGTTGTGAGACTACGTCTCTATTTTCTAGTGACCAGGAGCGAAGGTTGCAATCCTTCCTCTCTTCTATCACTCACTCTGCATAATGCCAAAGTTCTCCCCTCGCGTTTGCCCCCTCTAATCGCTTCTTCCCCATGCCTTATCCTCTTGCGAGGTTGCGTGTGGCACGATTACCCTCACGCTGATCAGGCCTGAGGGCTCTACGGATGGGAGGTTCAGCTACCATCCCTCATTAAAGCATCTACCTACCAGCCTGCGAGACATTTAATTCAGGGCCAACGAGCCGCTTTTGGTTCTCCGGGCCAATGGAGTCCAAATACGGTATTAATTCTCGGTGGAAGTTAACGCCACCTTTCTAGGTGCCTTCCACCGCCATCATGGTCTCTTTTTTTGCACATCCTCTCTCAGCAGTCCTACAATAAAATTCATAATGTTATTCACATTTATTGACCTTTTACTCAAGGTCCATTTGCTTTACATATTCACATTTATGAGTTTGCCATAGTTCTTGGCCATTTTTACAAGCTGGGGGAAACAAGGTGTTACAAATCATCAATAAATGTAAGAAAATAAGTGATGTCTCCTATAGATGGTGTTTGCATTGGTCCACATATATATGAATGTATAATTTCTAGTGGATCTTTTTCTCTATATGACTTGCCAACTGGAAATGACTCTCTATGTTTCTTTCCAAAGACGGATCCTTCACATATTATTTTTGGTTTTTCAATTGATGGAAAACTTTTCACCATATCCTTTGTATGTAGCAGCTTCAGACCTTCAAAATTTAAATACTCAAATATGAAATTCCACAGCAAGGAATCATCGTGTACATCGGATTGGAATGTTGCCTACATCTCTTCTTCTTTCTTGGAACTACATGCACTACCTTTTTCACTTTTTGCCTTGAATGCAATGTCAGAGTTCACATATTTTGCTTCATAGACAAATTGTGTTCTCTTCATGCTTGGCTTCAATGTCAATGAGAACATTATGTTTCTTGTCATATGAATTCTTGTAATAAGATGATTTCTTGGATATTTGTCCAAACTCACACCATGATTATCTTTTGTGTAGATTCTATAGCCTTTTTGTAAAAGCTGTCCCATTCTCATCAAATTATTTTTTAGGAGAGAAACACAATTTACATCAGGAATAACCTGTTTCCCCCATGTTTAGTTAAAATGTTAATACTGCCTTTACCCAAGACAATGACTTGGATATTGGTTCCAAGTGTTACTTTAGTTTGAACTGACTTATCCAAACTAGAAAACAATTCTAAGTTTCCTGTCATGTGATTACTATAGCTTGAGTCTAAATACCATATGTCACATGGACTTTCTTGAGCAACATTTCATTCAGCTCAGGAAATGTGGGAGTATTTGCACTATTTGACTGATCTTGACCTTGCTTGTTGTGATTATACTACATTCACATGCATAGTGACGATTTATCAAATCTCTGACCACTTGGTTGACTATTATTTTGATTTTCACCTCTTCCACCATTATTTACATGACTGCTACTGCATCCTCCTTCCTCTTCCTCTAGAGTTACCTCTACCCCTTGATCTTTCGTGGCTTATAGATGAATGCGCAGAATATGCATTTTCTAATGACATATTTGACCTATATAATATGTGTTCATGATTGATGAGGGAGGCTTGCAACTTATCTATACTAAAATGATTCAGGTCTTTGTTCTCTTCTAAAGTCACAACAAGAGATTCAAATTTAGGAGGAATAATCCTAAGTACCTTTTGAACAACCTTCTTATCCCATATGGTTTTACCATGATACTTAATCTCATTTATCAAGTCCATAACATGGGTGTAAAAGGATTCTACTGAATCTGAATATTCCATTGACAGAGTTTCAAAATCTCTGCTAAGAATTTGCAATTTTGAAGTCTTCTCTTTGTTCATACCTTGATAAGAAGTTTGTAGTATATCCCATGCTACATTGATTTGTTTTGTTGATGCTACTCTTGGGAGTAAGCTCTCATGCATGCCTTGATGTATATAGGACATTTTATTTCCATCCTTCTTCCTTTGATCTTTCAAGGCATCATTCTCAACTTGTGTGAGGGCATTGTATGTTTCCTAATATGTTAGTTCCACATAGCAATTTTCACCCAGAAATAATGCCTTCATGGTCAAGGACCGTAACTCATAATTTTTAACCCTAAAAGTGGGAAGTTGCAGATTTGAAGTAGAAGCCATGATTTCACCTTAAAACAAATTTCTTTCTCTTTAAGACTACTCTTGAAACCTACTCTGATAAACCTTGCATACCCACTCAGAGTGTCGTAGGTTCCAAGACACTAATAAAACAATTTCTTGTCATAAAATCAACACCGTGGTACTCTTAGTACATAAGCTCACATATATACTTTCAGTGCAGATTCAAGAACTTATAAACCTATTTAATCTTGTGCAGAAACATAGAGAATGTATTTTCAAAATGTTTGAACACAACAAAACTCAAAAGAAATCATAAATATATCAACACACAAATACTTAATATATTACCAACTTGGATGTTGAGCTCTGTTACAGAATACAAAACTATGCAGAGCTTCAGCTCTAACAACTTCCTCGACTTTCATAAACATGGTTTGTTCTTTCAGACTTCTCCAACTCTCTTCAAAGCTGTTGATCCTATGTATTGACACTCTCTGTGAACTCTTTACAGAATGGGGAATATGAAAACTAAGAATGAGATTTCCTATAGAAGCAAACTAACTCAAACATTTAAAAACCACAATAAATTCAACTAACTCTATGTGAATAGCAAAGCTCGAAAAAGATATGTGAATAGCAAAGCTCAAAAAAGATTAAGGATCGGCTCATTAATAACGCTCCTACTAGATCAGCTACTAGATTTCAAAGGGCAGAAACGGTGCTCTGTAAATCTCTATATTCATAAAAAAGTTGACTGTCGGCTTAAGGTGGGTAGATGGGCCAGGGCTCCCCTGAGTGGAGGCAGAAATGAAATTTGAAATAAAAAACCAACCTCCGAATGGGATTTCAGTACTCTTATCCTCGTCTATCCTCTCAATTCTACTACGACCTTTTTTCTTGGCATAATCGATGGCCAGAACATTCGATGGGCAGCCCAATGCAATAAACGCAAGGATTGTTTTTGCCATGAAATTTATTCGGTTTTGAACAAAACATCACCACCTGCCGTGGACGGCACTTCGTGAAGTCAATGCATCAACCTTCTCAGTCGCACTTCCAACGCTCTACGATGATCTCCGAGCAATATATCGGTGTCTCAAAACCCTTGTGGATAAACATACACAAATCCATTCATTCATTCAAACGAAAAACTTAAGGAATCTTCTAAACGAATGGATTACCGTTCAGCTTCCAAACGGAAATTCACATGTACACGACACTGCTAACTAACTCAGATGATGTAAGAATAGTCATGCAGCCTTCCATGAGCACAGAGGATAATAATTTTCCAGTTGGTAGACCCATGGCCAGAGTTAAAAAAATTAGGCGTCATATACAAATTCTGAATATTTTCGATACCAATAGCAGTGGATATGTATACCTGAATACGTACTGTTCATTGTATGGGGTTCATATATATATATATGCCTGGTCTGTATATATATGCACCCAGTTTTCTGTCTCATGGATGGCGCAAGCATGAGTCAGTAAAGACGGCTCTTAAAACTATGATCTCGGAAAGATAGGGTGGCTAATGATGAAATTGATCATGACGGTGGTGGCCTACTGGTGAGTTGGGAGACCGAGTTCTTTCCTCACTCGATTGTTTTTCATGTTATGTACACATCATCTCATGGTCTGCATCCTCTGACTGGACGCGTACACCACTCCACATCTAAACCATCGTACATCGTATTGCTATTTTATTGGATTCATGTATTCAAGTGGGTAAAAATGGATTTATATCCTGAGTGACATGGGAGGCTTTTATATTTTATATACATGGAATTATTTGATTTTTAAGTAGAAAAGTGTATATTAATGGGTATATTTAATAGGTTTTTAGTACTTAATCAGTTTTGTATGGACAAGATTAAATATTGATGAAATTATTCAATTTTTAAGGGAAAAGGCTTACACCTATTGACAATAGGCACATTTAATAAGTTTTTAGTGATTAATCAGTTTTGTATGGACAAGATTAAATATTGATGGAATATTCTTAGTGGTCCCAATAAATCAATTATTTTTTTACTTTTACTTGATCATATTTAAAATTTATTATGGTGGCTAACTGATCGCTACCTCTCAGTGATTAAAATTTCATTTTCTAGACCAACCAAAACTTTTAGATGTTCACCAACCACTATTTTTACTACAACTATTATTTACTGGGTGGGATTTTCTTATCTAGACTCTTACGGCATTGGCTATTTAAGACACACGGTTCTGTTATTCAATATGCTTGGATTTTTATTACATTTACTATTTACTGGGCTAGATTTTCCTGCGTGGGGCTCTTACGATGTCCGTTATTTAATGAACAGGGCTCTGTTACTGTCAATAATAGGTTAATGGAGTTTTTTTTATTATAGATCCTGTTCTTTAAGCAGGTTTGCTTGACAGGCTCCATTCATTCCGAGACCTGGGAGAGGGAATTGCCATAGACCATAGAGGGCCGATCATCTTCCCTGTAAGACGATTTCGAGCAGGTGAAAGTCTTTAGGTTAACACGAGTTGGACCTTTTCGTTCTATGAGTTGTCTAGATTTTTTAACCTATCCTTTTTATTATTGTTATAGGTGTATAAATTATTTTTAGCTAATAAATTTATTATAGTTCTGTTGATTTATTTGATGTTTTTTAATAAATTTATTGAAATTAAAATATAAGTATAAAAGAATATTATTATTTTATGGCAAACATTCTTTTCGAACGCCTTGTTTACAGCACTAGCCTCATCAAGTTACAATATTCTAAGTGAATACTGATCCTTTTCTATTGATTGTCTAAAGAAGATGGACGGACACCCTTAGTAATGGTCCAAGCTAACAACTAAAACAATTGTATATAAAACAATTCCATACACATAAAGACACATCTAAAACGGTTATTACTAAATATTACACAAATAAGCTGTTGTTTCTTATCATTAAATGTTCTTTCAAACAAACCATTAAGCTCCAAAAATATTTAAAACTAACATTTAAAACAATTATATAACCGTTAAGCACTAGAAACATTTAGACTGAACAACTAAAACAATTACATATACATTTAAGAATATTTCAAACAATTATATAGAAGCAAAATAATATTTGAAATTAACATTTAAAAACAATTATATAAATAACATCATGAAATATTTCAATTAATGATGAAGATGATTAACATTTAGTGAGACCAAATTGGTCTATTGGACCTTAATAGAGTAAGGGATTACTTGCAATTCTTTAGAATTTTGTTTTTGTGCTAGAAAAACATTAAGAGAAGCTTTCCAAGATTACCATAGTTTTTTTTGAGTTAAAAGGCTAGGAAGGTTGGTATTGTGACAAATATTTTGAAATTGAGATCTAATATGGGTCTAGGGTGGACAATCTAAGAGAAAGTGTTTTTCATCTTCAACCTTCTTAGTGTCACAAAGGTGACACACTCTTTCATCCCATGGCATTTTAGAAATTGATCAACTACTAGTTTCACTATGGAGCTCATGAGAATATGTTCTTATATTAACAATGTTTATTTTTTTCTTTACACTTGTCAAAAAAAGAGATAATTTTGATCATCTAGATTAGGTTTGATTACATTCTTATAATGCCTAATTTTTTTCCCCCTCTAACTCTTTATGAAACTAGATTTTCTCCTTAAATTTTCATTTTGTGATATTTTTATCAGTATCTTTATTATTCAAAACGGTGTCTTCCATGATTCCCCAATGGCTTAAAATCTTTAGGTCGTCCTCGCTTGAGTGGATGGTGGTTATGATTGGATTTTGAAGAAATTTTAGGAAACTTGTTCTTATACATTAGATATCTAGTCATAGCCATGCTCTCAATTGGAGAAAGGATTTTCTCTAAGCGGAGGATGGGATAGGGATTATTTCCTTTAATTTTGAGATTATAGGTTATAAAATACCTTTTTATTTTCTCTATATTTATCGAGAATTCACGAGAGATACTACATCCCCATTATTCACATCCTTAAATAATAATTGGCATAAATAAGAGTTTTTTCTTGACCCATATCCAAATATCTACTAACTTACAATTTTTTTCAATCCCATAATAAACTTTCCATCCCCCAATAATCCTTTTCCCAATGCTATATGTGATGAATATAGATTCCAAGATATTTGTATAAAGTCAATTTCTCCAAGTTGTTGTTGTAAATATACCAAGGCATCATAAGTGATCTTATTGGATTTAATGATCATGACCTTAATAGTCAAACCCATATTGGAACAAAAATCCTTCAGGATTCTTATTTGGTTTTGATCGTGGGGAATGCTCACCATAAGAACTATATCATTGGTATAATGAAGAATATTGGTGACTATACAAGTGAGACTAGGGTTGGTACAACCTTCTTCTTCCAAGCAATCAATGTATATGCCAAAAAGGGTAGGGGACAAGGGACAAAAGTGCTTGAATCCTATATTGCAGTAAATCTCTTTCAACCAGCCTTATTGTAGCAACTCTCAACTCTAAAAGTACTTTTATCTCTTCCAACCCATTCCAAAGGTTTTTAGGTTTTTCATGGAACCTTGGAACTGGGTCAAAAGCTTTTCTGAAGTCAACAAATTGGATTTAGTAATGGGAAACTGCTCTACAATGATCCTAAATGCAACAAGATGGTCCACATTTGAAATATATCTCCTAAACCTGACCTAGCATTTCAACAATCTCTTAAACGTGACCAAGCCTTTATAGCCAAAGGCTAATCTACTTTTTCAAAATAATTCCGTAAAGCTTTGCTAAAATTGGGCTAATCATAGTGGTCCTATAATTAGAAGGAATATTTCTATCTGCATTTTTAAAAATAGAAACAATGAGCTCTGCTTAGAGGGTTTAGGGAAGCTAAATGGAAGAGCTTTTGTATGTGAGAGATGAGGATAGACCCCCCTATTTTAAAAATTTAAGCTTAGTAGCCTTCAAGTTCCTTACCTTCCCCATTTTTAAATCACTTAACCCAGAACTACAAGTTACTATATTTTAATTATATATACATTACTATGAAATATTTCAACCACTTAAATATAATTAAAATATAATTTTTTAAAACCTTATCTCTTATATATTGGTTTGATAAACTAAAGTATTTGAAAACAAAGTTAACAATTTTCTAAGTTATCATTTAAAATAAATTATGTCCTACTTTTTATTAAAAAACGTATATATAACACACATTTATTTTCACCCCAAACTATAAAAATACACTTTACATATTTAAATATACAATAAATGTACCATGACTCAAATTTACCATATTTTTATCCATAAACATCCTATCAAAATTTCAAACAATTTGTGTCCTACTTTTATTAAAAAAATTATATATAACATACATTTATTTTCACCCCAACTATAAAAATACACTCTACATGTTCAAATATAGAATAAATGTATCAAGATTCAAATTTACTATATTTTTATCCATAAACATCCTATCAAAATCTCAAACAATTTTTATCAATATTAAAAAAAATACATTACATATTCAAATATACATATGTACCAAAACTCAAATTTACCATATTTTTATCCATAAACATCCTATCAAAATCTCAAACAGTTGTCATCAATATAATTGCCAAAATCTCAAACAATTATCATCAATATAATTTCCATAGAGCTATCGTTATCCATCCATTGTTTAGCAGAAGTGGTAACAAGCAAATAAAAAAAGCTTTCTTTCATAAGCTAGAGAAAATGATCTCACATAGTCTTCCTGAATTATTTTTTCAGTAATGGTCATCATATTGTTCACATGGACATAGTCTTCCTGAATTATTTTTTCGGGAATGTTTTTCATATTGTTCACATGTTTAGGCTTCCCTTAGCTAGCTAACAAAAATAATTTCGGGAATGTTGTTCATATTGTTCACATGTTTAGGCTTCCCTTAGCTGGCAACAAAATATATTGCAGGGTTATTGAATAACATACGCAAAGTAGAAATGTTTGGTATACCTGTACTGGATTTCCAGTGGAAGAAATTGTGCGCTGGAAAGTTCTATATGCATTAACTTCCCTTAGCTGGCAACAAAAAATATTGCAGGGTTATTGAATAACATACGCAAAGTCGGAACGTTTAGTATACTTGTACTGGATTTCCGATGGAAGAAATTGTGCTCTGGAAAGCTTTATATGCATTAATAAAGTTACTGTGGATGTAAGGTGGGTAGATGGGCCAGGGCGCCACAATAAGTGGAGGCAAGTCCTGTGAGACAGTGTGAGACAGCGCGGTTGGTATTGACAAGTATTTTTCTCCAAGTGTTGGGAGGAGGTCTTGAGGTCAATTCCGGCTGGGTCTCCGGGACAAATTGTAATGGCTGATTGTGATGTAAATGATTTATATCTCTAATATAAATCGAGTTAATTTCTCGTGGATAAGAAAAAAAAAAAGTGGAAGCAGAAATAACATTTAAAATAAAAAACCAACCTCATAATGCGATTTCAATATTATTACGCTAGTCTCTCCTATAAATTCGACTGCGACCTTTTTTTTTTTGGCATAATTGGCGGCCAGAACATTCGATCGGCAGCTCAATGCAATCCACTCAAAAATATTTTTCCCAACAAATTTATTCGGTTTTGAACAAATCATCACCACGTGCCGTGCACGGCACGTCCTCAAATCTATGCGTTCACCTTCTCACTCGCACTTCCAACGGTCTGAGATGATGTCCGAGCAATCTATGGTCGTCTCAAAACCCTTGTGGATAGACATACACAAATCCATTCATTCAAACGGAGAACTTATGAAATCCTCTAATTGAATGGATTACCGTTCAGCTTCCAAACGCAATTCGCTTGTACACGACACTGCTAACTAACTCAGATGATTGTCGAATACAGATATGTATATCTTGAAGCCTTCCATCATATACACTAAAAGTAATCATCATATACACTAAAAGTAAGAACAGACGATAATAATTTTCCAGTAGGTCGACCCATGGCTAGAGTTAAATTAGTTTTGATGATGAATCTCAATTTAGATTCGAAACTTTGATGATAATGAAAACTATTATGGATTATCTGGCAAATAATTTCGAAAATTTCAATATTTTTTATATCAATAGCATAGCAGTTAGGTAGACCCATGGTTAGAATTAAAATTTTGGTTATAAATTAGTTCTGATGATAAATCACGATTCAGATTCAAAACGTTGATGACAATGACAATGACAACTAGTATGGATTATCCGGCAAACAATTTCGAAAATTTCAATATTTTCGATACCAATAGCAGTTAGATCGACCCATAACTAGAGTTAAAATTTTAATTATAAATTAGTCCCGATGATGAATCACTACTCAGATTCAAAAAGTTAATAACAATGACAATTACTGTGGATTATCCGGCAAACAATTTCAAAAATTTCAATATTTTCGATACCAATAGAAGTGGATATGTACACAGTGGATATTAATGCCTGGATACATAGTGTTCATTGTATGGGGTTCGTATATATATTTTCCTTTCCGGGGTATATATGCAGCGTGTGTTATCTCATGCATGGCGCAAGCATGACTCAATATGACGGTTCGTCAAGTTATGATCTCGGAAATCATGAGGGTGGTGGCCAAGTGGTGAGTCGGGAGACCGAGTTCTTTCCTCGATTATTTTTCATCCTATGTGCACATGATATCATGCTCTTCATCCTCTCACTTCAGTCGTAGACCACTAGACATCTAAACCATCAGACGTCGTTGTATTCTACAAGAGGCTTATTGTTATTTTATTAGATTCATGTATTTGTATTTAAGTGAGTAGGAATGGATTTATAATTGAATATTCAGAGCTTTTCTTTAATTTTCAAGTTACAAACTTTGTAGAGTCTAAAATAATGAGTGTGATTGACTATTCTTAAATAGAATGAGTGTGATTGACTATTCTTAAATAGAGTTTTTTAAATGAAAATCAACTTTATTACCGACCAAAAAATTCATTATTCATATTCATTAAATTTAAACTTTTAAATAATATTAAATATCACAAAGATGAGTCATGTTTCAAATAAGTCATTTTCCAAAGCATTAAATTTAACTTGATTAAGCAAACCATTAAAAAATATAGTATTAAAATATAAATTTTAAAAACTTTATTTTATTCTTTTATTTTATATATATATATATATATATATATATATAATAAATAGATTTAATAAATTAAATATAATGTTTAAAAACAAAGTTAACCATCTTTCAAATTGATATTTAAAAAAAAAATTATCACATTTTTATCAAAAACAATATATATAATAAAAACTTTACATATAACACCAACTAGATACTTGCTCCACCCCACTCTTATAAAAAAAACCTCACTTGCTATATACGATAAATACCACCGTGTTCTTTTCCATGAAACATCGCTATCAAAAACTCGAAGAACTGTTATCTATAAAATTAGCCATTACCATGGAGATATGGTTATACATCCATTGTTCAAGGAAACAAAGTGGTCACAAGAAAACATAAGATCTCTCTTTCATAAGCTCTAGCAAACGATCTCCCTCTTGTTACTAGGCATAGTCTTCCCTCTTGGTAATCTCAATAAGGATTAAACCACCCACACTCCGAGTTCGTACAATTGAAATATTCTACTCACTTAGTGAGTCCATGTTAGAAACATGAAAGATAGTTATACAAACTACTAGACTTCTCCATGTAGAGGGAGAAGTCCTTATGGTGTCCTTTGTCGGATTTTGCAAGTGTGTAGAGTGTTATAAATATTTATTGATTTTAAAACCATTGTTATGAAATGTTTTTAATATTATTTAATAAAAAAGTTAAATATTTTAAATATTTATTATTTGATTTTATGAAATGTTTTTTATATTATTTTATTTGTTAAATTTTTTTAAATATTTAAGTATTTATTATTTAATTTTAAAATATTTAGGATGCATTGTTATCAAACTCATGGCAACGTATTTTTGAAATATAATTATTGAAGCCATGATCTATTCACTTTTTATTGATTTTTAAAAGTTTTCTCAACTTTTTTATTATATTAAAACTTCTTTTAATATGAATTTTATAAAAATCATTTACATATTTTTTTACAAATTAAAGTATTGTTTTTAATTTGTCTTTATTTTTAATATTTTCTATAAGTATAATGATTAATATTGTGATTATATTAACATTGATTTTTAAAATATTAAAAAATTTACACGATCTATTTTTTTTTGTCTTAATATATGTTATATTGATATGAAATTTACAAAAAATATTTACAACTAGAGTTAGTTGATTTTTCAAAGTAGAATTATTATCAACTAGTGGTTATAATGGTTGTATTTTCTACATCTATAATGATTGAAATCATGATCTATATTAATCTTAATTTTTGAATTATATAGACACTTGTATGATTTATTTTTTATTTTAATAGATTTTACATTATTATGAATTTTATAAAAATTATTTACAATTTTATTTTTTTTCAAACCAATGTGTTGTCATTAATTGTATTTTCTACATGTATATTGTTTGAAATCATGATTTATATTGACCTTAATTTTACTAGAATCAATTTGTATCTTAATATATATTGTAACATTTAAATTAAATGAAATAGTTTAGTAGTTAAAATGTACATGAAATAATATTTATGAAGAAAAATAACTAGATGCTTAGCTTCTACAATATTTTGAGTGATTTCCCTTCAAAGTGACATGTAAAAAATACTTTCTCACCAATGCCTTTTGAAAATTGACTTTCTTTTTCCCATCTAAGTGTTGCCCATTGCTTAGATATGATTTTAACACAATACACGAATCAATTTAAAAATTTGATGAAATGCAAATTTTAGTGTAGTTTTCTTTGGAAGAGAAAGTTGATTTTTTTTTAGTTAGAATTGTTGGATTACTGAG
>ML778258.1:2234477-2247444 GCA_009831015.1 Picea engelmannii
TGCAGAGTAAATAAACAATGAACAAATGAACAATCATACACATGCACATTACACCAATGTTTTACGTTGAAACCCAAAGCGAGAGAAAACCACATCATTTTCTTTTTTATATGTCTTGAAGAATTACATTCATTGGAAGCACCAACTTCCTTTGTTTTCCAGTTGCAACTCGAAGGAGGCTCCAACCCCCTTGTTTCCCAGGCTACAGCATGAGGGAAGCTCCAACTCCCCTATTCTTTGGCTACAACCAGAAAGAGGCTACAACCACCTATATTCTCCGGCTACAACCGAAAGGTGGCTAGAACCACCTTTCCTTTCCCCGTCCAACAGCCCTGAAGTAGAAGTAGAAAGATGGAACCACTGTCACTGTGAGATATATCATTGTAAATCTGTACCAATAAACCTGAACCATGCATCAACCTGTACCTCAACCTGTAATCAACCTGTATCATAAACAAGTGCATCAACCATGCACCAACTTGTACCAAACAACCTGTAATCAAATTGTACCATAAACAAGTGCATTACACCATGTACCAAGTATGTATCAACTACTCATCAACTATGAATCATCAATATGTACCAACATCATCAACTATACACCTCATGTATGTGCCAACACATCCACTACTTGTCTCAACCATGTACCCAACATGTACCTCAACCAAAAGCCCTCATCAATTTCATCATCTAAATCTGATTTGTAACTATGTAATAGACCTAGTGTATATGATCACATACCTGCAAACCTTCATTAACTTTCACAACAAGAGACTAACATTTTAATCAAACTTTTCTTTAGTCTCACATGACTAGTTTGGGATTAGTTAACAACCCTAACTTGAAATAGTCATAACTATGTACTTGTAATGAATAAAGATATGGAAATAGTACACAATGTTATTTGGTTTGTTTTATGCAATTCCTCTAGGTGTCACTATTTGGAACCTCTCAGAAAATGATTTATAGAAAAAATGGCATACCTTGTTGAATTCTAGCTTATTCTAGAGAACGACCTTGTAGAGCGTGCCCCACACTGAATATTTGTTGAATCGATATGAAAATTCTATAGAGAATACCGTAGACTGTACTCTAAGCAACACATTTGGTCTTACATAATTTGGATATGTTATGAAGAAGTTATGACATTATTACTCGAAACACATGTTTTAGACTAGTTTCAAGACTAGCCACAAACCCTATTTTTCATGGAGCGTAACTCCAAAAATACAACGACCCACAAGCTAAAATTTTTACCATAGATACTTGGATATGTTTCCTCAATAGCCTATCGATTTAAAGGTCTGAATCATTCTATAAAAAATGTTGTTGCGAAAATCATGAGATGACCTGTAAATAACATACCTTAGAAAGCATCATCAAAAGAATTTATCCTCCCTTGAATTTCGACCTTCTTTTCTTCACATTCCCTCTGAAATTCGGCTTAGATATCCTTTGGTTACCTCAATCACCTATAGATATTCAATATTCTCAAGTGTGATATCAAATGAGAGAGCCTTGCCTCTTATTTATACTCTCCAAGTAGCTTCCCTAGAAGCATCTTCTAGGTCACTTTGCCCACTTTCCTTATTTTAGGGTTAACCCACTTCTAATTTCTCCATTAAATTTATTATTTAAATAATTTATTTTGTATTCACTTTGAATTATAGTACACTCATTATATCACTTTATTATTTACCTTCTAAAATCTCTTAAACCACTTTGACTACTTTGACCTTTTGGGGCTTCTAGATGACATGAGGGTCCTCCAAATTCGTAAGGCCATAACTCTCAAACCGTGAGGAGTTATGTGACGTTCCACTTATCACCAAAAATGGAATGACATGTGCTATCAATATAGAATATTCTTACGTGCAAATATATCAAAACTCATACCATTATCCATCAAACAAACTTGGGTCCATTACCCAAACATGGGTTCTCCAACTTCTCATGGCCATAACTCTCTAACCGTGAGGAGTTATGTGAAGTTCTACATGCCACCAGAAATGGAATGACATGTAATATCCATATAGAATAGTATTATCTTCAAATATATTAAAACTATTACCATTATACATGAAACAACCTTGGGTCCATTACACAAACCTTTGTGCTACCGAAATTTGCTACTAGAGTTTATTCAAGGGTTGACATCAATGACAACCAAACTTAATAAAAAATCTCCCCCTTTGGCACTGATGGAAACACTCTGATGCAATACTAAAATCATGTCATGCAATACTGAAGTCATATCACTCATGCTCCCCGTGCAACCATGCCTCTGTCCTCTACATCTCTCCGACCATTGTTCCCCCTGGAGTCATGCCTATGTCCTCTGCATATGATAAATCTCTCCCCCTTTGTCATCAATGGAAAAGGTATCTTTCCATCTAGGGTTTCTCCCCCTAAGTAAACTGTCTGATCTCCCAACCTGAACTATCATGTTTATGGTGCTTCCTTGTGTACATCTAAGACATATAGGATAAACATTCAAATAATTCATTTTGTAGTAGAAATAACTCCGAGTCTCTAGCGAAGATACTCAAAAGCTTTCCGCAGAAGCGGTTTTGTAAATATGTCTTCCACTTGTTCTTTTGTGTCCACATACTCAACTCTAATGTTCTTTTCTGCAACCTGTTCCTATAAAAAATGATAGTTCATTGGAACGTGCTTCATCTTGGAGTGCATAACCAAGTTCTTTGAGATACTGATGGAGCTTGTATTATCACAATAGATTGGAATGGGCTCATCATCCTCAACCTGTATATATGTCAGAGTTTGTTTCATCCATAGAACTTGTCTACAACATGTTGCTACTGCAATATACTCTACCTTGGCTGTAGATAGAGATACTTATGATTGTTTCTTACTTAGCCGTGATACTAGACACTCACCCAAGTAGAACGATGCTCTACTGGTGCTTCGTCGGTCATCAATACAAACTACCCAATCTACATCTGTGTAGGTAATAAGTGATAGATCCTTTCCTTTTGGATACCATAATCCAAAATATTTTGTTCCTTTGAGATATCTGAAAATCCTCTTCAATGCTAATACATATGATTCCTTTGGTGTTACCTGAAATCGTGCCACCTGTACAATTGCCTACATTATATATGATGTGGATGATGTCACATATAGTAGGCTACCAATCATTGACCTATATTGCCTCTAATCTGTAGACTTTGAATCATCATCTTTGCTTAACTTGCAACTGGTTTGCATGGGAGTGATAACTTGTTTGCAATCTTCCATTTCGAAACTCTTTAGCATTTCTTTGATATACTTGGTTTGAGAAATAAAGATTTCTTGGTTTCTTTGACATATCTGAAGTCCTAGAAAGAAGGAAAATTCTCCAAGTAATGACATTTTAGATTCATTCTTCATATCCTTTGCAAATCTCTGGCTTAACCTGTCCTCATCATTACCAAAAATAATATCATCAACATAAACTTCTATTAATAAAATACTATATTGACTTACCTTGATGTAGAGGTTGTTGTCTGCACTTCCTTTTCTGAACCCTGCATGCTGTAGATATTTATCCAGTCTAGAGTATCATGCTCTAGGAGCATGTTTTAGACCATGCAAGGCATTCTTTAATTTACACACATAATTTGCATTCTCTGACAACTGAAATCCTTCTGGTTGTTCAATGTAGACTTCTTATTCAAGTTACCCATTCAAAAAAGCTGATTTTACATCCATCTGATACACTTTAATATTTTTGGAGCATGCATAAGCTAAAAGAAATCAAATTTCTTCCATTCCAGCAACTGGGGAAGATGTCTCTTCAAAGTCAACTCCTTCAACCTGTATATATCCTTTACATACCAATCTAGATTTGTTCTTTGTAACATGTCCATGTTCATTCGATTTATTCCTGTATACCCACATTATGCCAATCACATTCTTATCCTTTGGTCTTGGAACTAATTCCCAAATGTCATTTTTCTCTATTTGATCCAATTCTTCATCCATGGCCTTGTTCCAAAATTCATCCTTTCTAGCCTCTTCAAAATAGGTTGGTTCAATCGTAGATGTGAGTTCTAGGTGCATTTGTTCTGGTGAACATATTCTTCTTCTAGTCTCAACTCTTGCATCTTTGTTTCTGATAATCTGATCTGAAGGATGATTATTTTGTACTCATCTGCTAGGTGTTTTTGGAGTTACTTGTTGAACTTGCTCTTTTGTTTCTGTCAGATCCTCTTTGTCTTCCCCTTATTTTTCATATTTTGTTTCTTCTTCGTAAATTTGTTCCATTGATTCATTTTCTTCTTCCTTTAATTCTTGTCTACCTATTTCATCAATTGTTACATTAATGCTTTCCACCATTTTGTTCAATCACAGGTTGTAACAATTGTATTCTTTTCTTTTACTAGAGTAACCAACAGGTACTCCTTTCTCCACATGAGAGTCAAACTTTCCCATTCTGCCATCTTCTCTTTTGAGATAACATTTGTTTCCAAAATCTTTGAAGTGTTTTACATTTGTTGGTATTCCTTTCCATAGATCATAAGTATTTTTGTCAGTGTTGTTTTTTAGAATTACTCTATTTTGAATAAGAACTGTTGTATGCACTGCCCGTGTCCAAAAAATATCTATCAATTTGGAATTCATTAGCATTGTTCGAGCCATTTCCTGTATTGTCCTGTTCTTTCTTTCAACAACTCCATTTTGTTGAGGTGTCCTAGCGACAAAGAATTGTTTTTTTATTCCATGACTGCTGCAGTAGTCCATAAATTCAGTTGAAGTGAACTCTCCTCCATTATTAGATCTCAATCATTTGATTTTTGAATCCATTTCATTTTCATCTATTTCCTTGTAGATCTTGAAGTTTTCAAAAGCTTCTGACTTATTCTTGTGAAATCAAACTATGACCATTCTTGTATAATCATCAACTAATAACATAAAGTATTTCTCACCTTTTAATCCCTTTGTTGTAGTTGGTCCAACTAGATCAATATGCACAATTTTCAATGGTCTTGTGGTTGAATATTCATTTGATTTGAATCTGGTCTTTGTTTGCTTTCCTTGTTGATAATGCTTGCATAAAGTGTTGGTTGGTTTCGTGATCTACAACATTTCTCTGACTGCATCTCTTTTGCTGACTTTGAAAAGGTTATAAAAATTTATGTGACCCATTCTTATGTTCCATATCCAACTTTCATGTTCCTTTCCTAGAAAACACTTTTCATTTCCAATTTCACTTAACACATATATGTTGCTTGAAGTTCTCACAAATGTAGCAATCAATTTTCCTGAACCTTATTTTCTTATCTCGCACTTTTATGAATCTAAATTAACTTTATGACCTTGGTCACACGTTTGACTCACACTTAGAATATTATATTTTATATCTTCTACTAGTAGAACATTTTATGCCTTTGTATTCTTGTTCCCAATTCTGACTATGCCTTTTCCAATGATTTTGGCTGAATCATCATTTCCGAAGGAGACTGATCCATCTCTTTCCTTTTGTAATGTAAGAAAATTGTCTCTATCACATGTCATGTGTTTTGAACACCCACTGTCAACATACCAATCACGTTTCTTATACTTAGCTTGTAGAGTGAATGTGCATTTTTCATTGCTATACTAATCCTTCTTTCTTATCCATGTCCTTTTCTGAGGTTCTTGTCTGTGACTATTTTTATTTTGTTGTGGTTCTTTAGGAGGAACTGTCATTCTGCAATCTTTGGCCATGTGTCCAAAATTGTTACATTTTTAACATTCCACTTTAGTGCTCAAAGATTAAAACTTGTTGTAACTTCTTCTATGTGTTTCACTAGGCCTTCTTGGATAACCCCTTTGTGCATGACTTTCAAAGTTGTTTTTGTTCCTTTTGTTAGCTCTGCAATTCACAACTTTATGTCCAAAATTATTACATGCATAACATAAACCAAAAAGGATAGTTTGATACCTGGGATTTGAAGATCTTCTGAAAGGAGGTACTCTTATGAATTCTTCTTCTTCTTGAATCCTATCTGTCATTTGTTGATTATGAAATATGAATATTCTCGGTGGAGGAGTGTCCCTGTAATCTTCCTTCTAGATATTCCTATCCCCCTTTATTGTTTTTGCAAATATTTTTGGATATACATTTCTTGCTCTGTTGTTTTGGAGCTTGATCATTTTTCTATCTAATTGTATCCAAGTCTAGACTTGCCATGATGAGATTTTTGACTGTTGATAATGTCATCCAAAACTTTTGAGTTGTTCTACATATTTTTCTTTTGAAGATCCTTTCTTAATGTGACAATATCTTCTTCCAAATTTTCAATGATCTTATATTTTTATTCTAGTTGTTCTTTGAGTGCTTCTTCAATTCTTTTATCTTATTCTATTTGAACCTTCAAAATTTTGATCATTTGTTCTAGTTCTTGAGTGTCTTATTTCTTCTCTAGTTCTGCTTGTAGTTTCTTATTTTTCTTCTTTTCTCTTCTGATAACTTCTATGGCACACATTAATTCCTCTTGGTAGTCAACTTCTACCTCTTCAATTTCTTCTTCGACTTCTTCATATTCCTCTTCCGCTTCTTCATATTCTTCTTCGGAGTCTTATTTATCAGAGTCTTCTACTACCATGAATAGAACTCTGTATGTCTCATTGTCACTGAATTAATCTTCATCTGATGATGAGATGTCTTCTTTGCTGCATAAGCTTTTCTGGAAAACTTTCTTTGTGGTTATATGTTTGTTTTCCTTTTGAGTAACCTTCATCATTTCTCTTTTTATTATAAGGATATTTGTTAGAAAAATGACCAATACCATCACAATTAAAACTAATTAAAGGAAACTTACCTCTATACCTACCGTCGTTTCCCTTGTTCAGTCTTTTGACAAAGTTGGCCAGTTATTCATCATCTTCTGAGACGTCATTGTTGCTGCTATGTTATTCTGTTTGCCTTCCATTTTTCTTTGACTTCTTGGATTCGTTGAAGGCTACTACTTTTATATCTGGATTTTCATGTTCAGTTCTCGTTTCATATCTGTGAAGATTCCATGTAATCCGTCCATTCTTATTGAGTTTAGATGTGATCTTTCTTGTAGTGTTGATATCATAGGGTCAAATCTCATAGGAAGATATCTTAGTACTTTTTGAACAATTACAAATTCTTTGATTTCTTATCCTAATCCTATGATTGCATTTACTGTTTCATCAACTCGTAAAAAGTAAGTTGCAATATTCTCATCTTCTTTCATCTTAAGTTGTTCGAACTGACCTCTCTAAGTTTGAAGCTTTGTTTCTTTAACTTTTGAATTTCCTTCATTAATATTTTGAAGTTAGTCCCAAATCTCTTTAGTGGATTTACAATCTGCAATTTTGGTGAATATCATTTCACTAAGACCATTCAGAAGTGCATTTTTTTCTTTGGAATTATTTTGATCGATTTTCACTGCTTTGTCATTTGTTGGCGAACTGTTGGTGTTTTGTATCCATCTATAATTGATTGCCAAATTTAAAATCCTTGTTCCTATATATATGTTTTCATCCGTATGCTCCAAAATGAATACTTCTATCCATTGAACTGTGGTATTCCATTTTTTATACAAGTTCTTTCTCTCCTTGATCTACCTTTCAGTCGTTAAAGTGATTTCTAAGAACCATCTATGATACCAATTGTTGGATTATTGAGAGGGGGGTGAATCAGTAATACAACAATTTAATCATTTTTAACCATATAATCCAAGCGTTATATGAATGTAGCATTATCATCCAATAACTGTAGAGTAAATAAACAATGCACAAACGAACAATCATACACATACACAGTACACCAGTGTTTTACGTGGAAACCCAAAGCGGGAGAAAACCACATAATGTTTTTTCTTACATGTATTGAAGAATTACATTGATTGGAAGCACCAACTTCCTTGTTTCTCAAGCTACAACCTGAGGAAAGCTCCAAGTCCCCTATTCTATGGCTGCAACCAGAAGGAGGCTTCAACCCCCTTGTTTCTCAGGCTACAACCTGAGGAAAGCTCCAAGTCCCCTATTCTATGGATGCAACTAGAAGGAGGGTACAACCCCCAATGTTCTCCGGCTACAAATGAAAGGTGGCTACAACCACCTATCCTTTCCCCATCCAACCACCCTGAAGTAGAAGTAGAATGATGGAACAAATGCCACACTATCACTGTGAGATATATCGTTGTAAACATGTACCAATAAAACTAAACCATGCATCAACCATGCATCAACATTTACCTCACCTTGTAATCAACCTATACCATAAACAAGTGCATCAACCATGCACAAACCTGTACCATAAATAAGTGCATCCAACCATGTACCAAGTATGTACCAATCATGTGTCAACTACTCATCAACAATGACTCATCAATATGTACCAACATCATCAACTATACACCTAATGTATGTGTCAACTCATCAACTACTTGTTTCAACCATGTACCTAACATGTACCTTAACCAAAATCCCTCATCAATTTCATCATCCAAATATGATTTATAAGTCTGTAATAGACCTACTGTATATGATCACATACCTGCAAACCTTCCTTAATTGTCACAACAAGAGACTAATATTTTAATGAAACTTTTCTTTAGTCTCACATGACTAGTTTCGGATTAGTCATCAACCCTAACTTGAAATAATCATAACTATGTACCTGTAATGAATAAATATCTAAAAATAATACACAAGGTTCTTCAGTTTGATTTGTGCAATTCCTCTAGGTTTCACCACTTGGAACCTATCAAAAAAGGAGTTATAGAAAAAATGGCATACCTTGCTGAATTTTGGCTTATTTTAGAGAGAGACCTTGCAGAGTGTTCCCCACATGGAATATTTGTTGAATCGATCTAAAAATGTTACACAGAATACAACAGACTGTATTCTATCCAATGCATTTTGTCTTACGAAATTTTGATCTATAATGAAGAGGTTATGATGTTTTTACCTTAAACACTTGTTTTAGACTACTTTTAGGACTAGACACAAACCCTATTTTCCACGGAATGTAACTCCAAAAATAGAACGAAACACAGGCTGAAATGTTTACCATAGATACTTAGATATGTTTCCTCAATGGACTATCAATTTCATGGTCTGAATCATTCTAGAAAGAAAGTTATTACGAAAATGGTGAGATGACCTGTAAATAACATACCTTAGAAAGCATCATCAAAATAATTTATCCTCCCTTGAATTCCAACCTTCTTTTCTTCACCTTCCCTCAGAAATTCGGCTTAAATATCCTTTGGTTACCTCAATCACCTATAGATATTCAATATTCTCTAGTGTGATATTAAATGAGAGAGCCTTGCCTCTTGTTTATACTCTCCAAGTAACTTCCTTAGAAGCATCTTCTAGGTCACTTTGCCCACTTTCCTTATTTTAGGATTAACCCACTTCTAATTTCTCCATTAAATTTATTATTTAAATAATTTATTTTGTATTCACTTTTAATTATAGTACACTCATCACTTCACTTTATTATTTACCTTCTAAAATCTCTTAAACCACTTTGACTACTTTGACCTTTTGGGGCTTATAGATGACATCTGAGGGTCCTCCAACTTCCTAACGCCATAAATCTCAAACCGTGAGGAGTTATGTGAAATTCCAAATACCACCAGAAATGACATGACATGTAATATCCATATAGAATAGTCTTACCTGCAAATATATCAAAACACATACCATTATCTATCAAACAAACATGGGTCCATTACCCAAACCTGGATTCTCCAACTTCTCATGGCCATGAATCTCTAACCGTGAGGAGTTATGTGATGTTACACATACCACTGGAAATGGAATGACATGTAATATCCATATAGAATAGTATTACCTTCAAATATATTAATACTTGTACCATTATACATGGAACAATGTTGGGTCCATTACCCAAAGCTTTTTTCTACCAGAATTCACTACTGGACTTTCTTCAAGGGTTGACATCAATGAAAGCCAACCTTAATCAACAAGAATATTGTTTGGAAGTCTATTTATACCTTAGTAGTTCCATCATAAATCTATATCTATCATACATTCAAAGCTATCAAATCCATGGAGGTGCAAACATTTTTTTGAGTGTAAAACTTGAGAAAATGTTTGACCTCAAGGGATTTGATCCCTCTAACCTCACCATAGATATCGAGTTAATAAGGATATACTATTTTGAATCATGGTTGTTTGTATCAAACAAATTATCCTAAATTATTTTGTTTTGTCTCATTATTGAAATCAAGGCATAATATTGTTTTGCATTATGTCATTATTGAAATAAGGGTGAGTGCACGAAGTTGGTGGACGATAAAGTGGCAATGGGGTGAGAATGAATCATTTTTCACTGTATTACAAAATCATAAATATTTTTTATATTATTGTTGAAATCAATGTATTTACTTAGTAATTGATATTGTATTCTTTCTTGGTTTCTATGGTTGAAACGTATCAATAGTGTAAATCTCTATCTCTTAAATTTTGAAACTTTCTTCATTTTGATAACCTATTAAAGCATAATTATATATATTAGGAGGGTTTTTATCCTCTTCATATGGAATTATTATCTCGATAATATCTCTACTCCTAGTATACTTGTCGTTATTTAATATTTGAAACAATTTGAAAATGGATGGTACAATATCAAAGTGGGGTGATGAAAAATAATAAGATGGTCTAGTTTAAAACAATATGTTTGAATGAATGATGAGTGAGATTAATTATATATGAATGAGGATAAGTCTCAAAACCCTGAACTAGGAATGGGATCTCAAACAAAACATCTTGAAAATATGCGAACTTGTCATCTTTGTTTCTACTTCCTTTGTAGTTTGAAAAAAAATGCATAATGTCTATAACCTTCCTCCTCTAACCTAAGTTTGATATTTACCTAGGTTATATATATATATATAACTATTTGCGCCAACAATTATAAAAACATCAAGAAGACACAAGGGTATATAAAAGAAAACATCGTATACTATTCCATAGGGATACTAAAATAACTATGAAATATCTAACCATTTGGAATTTCCAATTAGTATTGCCCGTTTTGCAAGGAGTTCCATACCTATATCATCTTGCCATATTTCACAAAATGTTGAATAAAATAATATTTTAATAATTATATAAAATTGCATTCAACCAATCTTGTAACATACATTTAGACATAATGAAACCTAACATCTTTCTACATGATTAATATTGACATGATGTTGGTTAATGGCATTATTAGTTACCCCTTTCACTTCTTCATCATATTCCATTGATATTTGAATTGGCCTCCATATTTTCTTGTATATGATTTGTGAGTAAATAGTGTACATATTAGTAGAGATCTGTCCTATTTCCATTGATTCTAGTGGATATTCATTTGATTCATTTTCCATAAATTCCCCCCTTTAACTTTGTTGCAGAGGCTTTAATTTTTCTTTCTTATTATGTATCTCTCTAATATATTTTGAAATTTCAAATCAAAATTTTCTTTAGTAGGATTTATGATAAATAGTGAAATTTATATGTGGTGAAACTTC
Source organism: Picea engelmannii (assembly GCA_009831015.1). Taxonomy (NCBI): domain Eukaryota; kingdom Viridiplantae; phylum Streptophyta; class Pinopsida; order Pinales; family Pinaceae; genus Picea; species Picea engelmannii. The sequence goes on from ML778258.1 coordinate 2,245,988, forward strand.
AATAGAGAAGACATTGTATTTTCTTATTTACTCAATATTTTTTTAATCTTTAAAAATGATGCTCTAAGTTGAGAATGGAAGGAATTATACACCCTCGTACTAGTGTATAGAAAGAATAAAAAATTAAAAAATAATTCATTTTAAAATAACAAATAACAAAATGATGCTACTGATCAAATAATCCACTAATTACTAAATTACTAATTTTTGAAACCTATTAATCATAGTTCATTATGGTTAGCAATGGTTAATTCTACCCACTAATTGACCTATAATAAATATGGTTAAGTATAGTTGACCATATTTCAATAAATTCACTTTGAATTTTTTAAAAATTAAGAATTTTGTATTGTTTTAAAACATCTTTCTTTTTTAAAATAGATCTCTCTTTTGTTTTGTTGTTAATGATATTTTTGTTAATTTAGTTGTTGGTGATTATTTTCACATATTTTAATTTTTTTTTTTAATATTGAAGTTTTTATTTGTATACCGTATTTTATAGACATTATTTGTTTGTTTTTAAATAAAATGTAAAAAATTGTTTTTTAACATATGAAAAAATATTGGAAATTTCAAAAGCTAGATTTAACCCATTTTATTTATTTTAATATTTTTTAATATCCCTTTAAAGATAAATATGATAAACATCACTAAAATTTTAAAATACAAAATATATGAGATTTTGCATAACCTAAATTTAAGCTTATTTTATTTCAAGTTTTTTTTTAATATATATTTCTAAACTTGTTTAAAATGGCTAAAATTTCTAAATATAAATATATATTAAGAATATTTATATACATACTTTAAATAAACAATGTCTTTAGAATACAAAATATATGAAATTTTGCATAAACAATGTCTTTAAAATACAAAATATATGAAATTTTGCATAACTTAAATTTAAACTTATTTTATTTCAAGTTTTTTTTTTTAATATATATTTCTAAACTTGTTTAAAATGACTAAGATTTCTAAATATAAATATATATTAAGAATATTTATATATATACTTTAAATAAACAATGTTTTTAGGTAAGTATAAAATTAATAAATACAAACCAATCTTCATGTAAAATAAAATAATAAAAAAAATTTACATCTTCATCTAAAATAAAATAAAAAAAAACATTCCATATTTTAAAGAAATAATGTTTTTAAATTTTTTATTAAATAATAAATTTAAATAATTTTTTCTTTATTATAATAAAATAAATTTATGTATAACGTTAAAATATTATTAAAAATATCATCAAAATATAAATTTATACATCAAAATATAGATTGATCATTTATACTTGTAATCAAACTAAATATTAAAAAAAATATATATTTTAAATTATATCAAAATTCAATCCATCTTATTTATAAAAAATATATATAAATATTTTAAATTATATCACAATTCAATACATCTTATTTATAAAAAAAATATGAATATTTTGAATTATATCACA
>ML778258.1:2247562-2274503 GCA_009831015.1 Picea engelmannii
ATGAATTTTCTAATTTTACATCAACTTATCCGTCTAACTCAATAATTACATTATTTTCCTCAGCATCCTCATTCATATAATCCATGTCATTCCTTTCCTTTTTAAATATTATATTTTACCTCCTTTTCCAATAAAAACCCGAATAAGAGGGTGGGGCTCTTTGGAAAAGGTGGCATCATAGCTTCCTTTATTTAAGAACAGCTAATCTTATGTAATGGAAATATATCCAATGTGTATATTTTCTAAACAATAAATTATATTATATTTTCCGTAGACAAGTTTTTAGTGGTTTTCTTACAATGGGTTAAAAATATATATAATTATATTACATTTAAATAGACATTCTTATAATGAGAAAAAAATTAGAATGACATGACATATACTTATTTTTACTAAAAAATAAATCTAACATTCAATCATTTTTATTTAAAAAAGTTTTAAAAGATGATTAATAATTGGTTATTTTTTTAGAAGTGTTAATACTATTACCATGTTTTAGTTTCTAAACTGTGACATAATCGGACCACCAGTCCGAGTCACATTAACGTAGAAAACCTCATAATACCAATTTGTGGTGTAGCGAACCACCAAAGCTTTCCATGCTACTTCTAGACACACTTCTTGGACTGATACGAATTATGTTCCATTATTTAATTAATCAAGAACATAAAACCAATGCATGCAAATTAAGAAGATTCATATTAACCATCCAACAAATGAACAATGTGCCGTGTACAATAATAATCAACAAGAAAATACTACAATAATAATCAACAAGAAAATACACGAGATTAAATCTTTGAGATAAGTAGATACATAGTAGAATATGCATTATACAAAAAAATAAAATAAAATAAAGAACACTTATGTTTAATTACAATATCACCAATTGGATATAGATTAGGAATGTTCCTCCCAATCATAGACATTATATTTTATTCACTCTCAACAACAGTGTTACCCTCAATCTAGGGATATGAATCCATAAGGACATGTCCTAGGACAAAACTAAAACACACAGTAGTTGGATAGTGAGCTCTAAGGTTTTTCCAACCACACAACAATCCTAGTTTCCATCTCTCTTCCCTTTCATCTTGGGCAACCAAAAGAAATGAACCCCTTTCTCTTCCATGCATTCCTTCAGGTTGTTCCATTTATCTCCAGGGCTCTAGTGGTATGGGTCAGGATATCTCAATGCTGGAAACTCCAAGGACTCTTTGTTGTGGAAATTGTTTTGAGAATTGTCATCAATATCATGAAAAAAATTATCCATTCCCTCCCAGAATGATAAGTGAATTATTAAATCAATCTAACAACGGATCTCCTATTCTAGATATTCCTCTTAATGCCTAAACCTAGAGCACATGAATCAACAAGAATGTGGAACCAAAAAATGAGTGAACCACAAAACGAATGAGCCATAGAAGAACAACCAATAAAACCCCAAACAACTACTGGGGTAGGTTTAAATAAAAAGGATGCGGTGTCTCCAAAAAACTCATGCTCCCCAAGAGATAATGTGGTCTCACCAAGAGACTCTCGTGCCCCCTCCTCACACCAACATTGGTAAATAAATAAAAAATAAAAGGATTAGCCCCTCAGAGTCCATCTATCTCTCCTGTCATTTCACGTATCACAACGAGTGGTGTATTTTATCAATATATAGAAGTATCACATTTACTAGGCATCGGAGCCCCATTTCGATTTTACCGTCTCACCACCCTAAGTTGTAATTACATACTACATTCTAGTTCACAGGGATTGAAACCAAGGTGTTACATCCCCCCACCCCCCCTCCCCTTATTTTGGCATTGTCCTCAGTCTAGGACACCATATTGATGTTATTAATATTACAAAGCTAGGCTCTTTGGCCCCTAATATGCACATGAAGTCCAACCAATTCTTATATACATAGGGACTCTATCCTAGAAGAAAAAATGCATACATAGAAACTCCATCCAAAACATGGATAATGATTTCACAATTTATAATTCTGGTAGAAGTTTTAACCGACAAGCTCACATTCCCCATCAACCTCTATAAACCAAGAAGTGTATCCCCTTCTTTTCTCTATAGTCCTTTATTTTATACCACTTCTCTTTACGGCTTCAATGCACTCATCTAGGAAGTTTCCATATTCATGGCTCGAAAAACTCCAACAATGACAAATACACTAGAATTGAGTCATTCCATGCCTTTGTCCTTAATATTGATTTTATTATGGTGCTCTTCTTCATGAGCTTCAGGCTTCAATAGTCAACATATCATATTTATTACACGCATATAGTCATCATGAGATATCATCATAAAAAATTTCAATTCTGGAACAAATTTTCTCAATTGTAACAACCCTCCATTACGCCTAAGAAAAAATGGAGCACAAATGGTATTTTTTTTTTGCAATAAGAAATTAACATCAACACATGATCATGGAAACACCTATTCAACAACATCATAATTAAATCAATCCGATTTACTCATCATGGAATTCACCAACGACACAATCAACTCATCAACAAAGGATAGTGACACATAAATATAAAAGGTGTAGCAGAAGAGAAACTCAAAAAGCTTAAAGAAAATTAAAAAAACATTCAATCAGATAAAGAATATAATATGACTACCCGCCCAACCTACATTTCAAGGTTATGACCTCCAAGACACATAAGCAATGCTCAAGCCCAGATTCCAATGAATTTTAACCATTTAAGGTCTCAGGGTTGACGATTGTTCTGAGGAACAAGGAGGTGTCTATAGCACACTAACATAATCAAGACGAAAAAACAACTGGCTATATAAACAACATCGACTATAATTAATGACGCATAGTGTTCTAATAACCAACCTCACATCACAAAAATTCCATGGCACAAGAGATTTTGATTACTAGATCAATCATACAACCAGACAAGTTAAGGAATAATGAATCCAATTGTGATCAATCATATACCAACATTAATTCAAGCGCGTGAGTAATCCACTGACTTAATCATTCATCAATCATGAAATATTCATTATGCAAGAGTAAATTATCAATTATAATCATGGCGCAAGGTTCCCATCACATAAATGCAATCATTTGTCACATCAAAATCATTTCTTGCAAGGAGTCTAATATCTAAATGATCATTCATTTACATTAATTTTCATTTGCGCAAAAAGTATAATGTCTAAACAATCCTACCTTACATTATAATTTTTGTGTGTGCATGGAGTCTAATTACCGAATTTAACATAAATCCACCTCATTCAAGGAGCACATTTAATCTTAATCACTTAATTAAACGTATATCATCATTATTCAAGGAGCGCAACAGTCTAATTATTAATCACGACATAATCCATGGCACATGGTAATCATCTATTTTATTTTCATGGCACAAGGGTAAGAAAATTACTTGACTAATCATAAGTCCACATTAACTCAAAGAAGACCTAAAACTCGAGTGAAATTAAAAGCATAATAATCTTCAATAAGTAATGTATGAGAGCATCATGTCTTATAAAAAATGTAATCATACATCACATCAAGTTTAAGGCGCAGAAGTAGTCTAAATACCAGATTAATCATAAGTCAATCACTAGGAAATCAAAGGTCATAAGTATCAATTACCAATGATTTTACTTATGTATCCCATCTGACTTTAACCGATATGACAATCAACCAACCAAATTATCCAATCAATTATCCATAACTTTAAGTTCATATTTGGAAACTAACAATACTAGTTGAAGTAATTTAATTTAATTCTCCACAAGTGTGCTAAACTTGTGCTATGGTAGACATATCAATGCTATCATCTTGGGTTTACAACCAAACATGGTTAAATTGGTAATCTACTTTTCTAAAATACTTATCTCTATGTTAAGACAAAAATTTTTGAGAAGGTGGTGTAATTATTTACCCTTGTTTTCTACTCTAGGAGGAAGATGTTTTCCATACAAGGTGTCAAGCAACAATAATCAAGCAACATACCAAAACAACATTTGTTGGCTCGAGTTAAATTTAATCAACTACAAAAATAACCTTCATTTACTCTAACACTATGCTAGCATTTGGGAACTAAACTTAATCACACTCAAGTAAACTAGTGTTTGTCTAAAATGGTTATACAATCAAAACATAACTAGGATCTATGAGGCCACTAGAAGAATGTCATGCATTATTAAGATCCATCTCTAGTGAAACATGAGTATAATCAAGATCAGTGAGAATCCTTAAAGGAGGGAGCCTGCAAACTCAAGCTTGTCATTAATTGAAACAAGGATACCCCTCCTCCTTCAACCTAGACCCGAATCCATGTGGATCAATGAACCTCCAGAGGGTGGATACATGTTCCTTGTTGCTTACGTTGAAGGACATTTGGATTGATTTCTTTTGGCATAGGTGAGGAAAGGTGCAAGCTCGATGTATCGACCACTGGTTTCATTGACAAAAGTTTTTATGGTTACAACAAGGGAACATAGAAGGATTTATGATTTTTCCTAGGGTAGTAATGATGCTAGTAAAATATTTAACCATAAAAATGCTCAGAATTCGCATGGGATCACAGAGAAAAATGGCACGAATTCGCATAGCTAAATTCTCTTGCCAAATGCAGAGCTAAAAAGAGAAACATAGAGCTATTAAGGAAAATTGCCAGGCGACTAATTCGTACTACAGGGAGAAGGGTTGGGACCATGCAGGGATTTAATCTCCCTGGCTGGGTGAATGCAGAGAGAAACAAGAGAAAGAATCGCAGATAGGTGAATCAGCTCATAGAACTAAGAGGAAAGAGTTGGACGATTAGGAAAAACATAGAGGGAAGATGCAACGCATTGGGCAACAACGTGAAGGAAATTATCCCTCCACCAGACGCAACGAACTTGGTTACATAATTCAGGGAAAGTAAATATTAGCAGAGATGGTGTCCTTCTCCAACACTTTGAGTAATAAACATAGATCACCGAGTTGTGATCCTATCAATCAGAAAATGAAGCGCGTAAGGTCAACGTTGGGCGATGAAGTAAAAATGTAGAGAAATACTGTAATTTTTTTTTTTAGCTAGGCAAGGAGGGATGTCACTGAGCTTAGGTTCTCCACAAACCACAGGGAAAAACAATCCAATTCCTGAGGGAAAATTCAGATGGATACACAGTTATAAAAGAAATAGGAACGTAGAGGTGAGAGCATATAACAGTGATAACAAACACTGGGTAGGAGGCACCCATGCCTGGCCATATTTTCTTATTAAAAATGCCGAGGACAGTAAAAAAAAATCATTGATATAGTTCCATAATAAATCGTAGGGATAACACCCATAAAATAATTTCGCAAACTAGATTAGTCAAACTCGAAAAATTTTAAGAGGGAGGAGCTGAGAGATTTAAAAAAAAAAATACAGAGTAAAGGCACAAGCGTATGGCGATTCCATGTGGCATAAAGAATCTACAATGGTCAAGGAAAAGAAACAACGAAAGGTGCACTTGGCAAGATCTATGAAGAATAATAGGAACCACTTTTATCATTGTATATAGATTGATTTTCGATTAATTGATAGGTTGGACCAAATTAATAAGGTATACAACATGTTGAAGGTCCTCAATTCAACGTGGTTATTCATGCATATTTAATAAACAATATAATCATACTTTACAATTCATTCTATACTCAACCACCAACCAATCCAATGCTCAACTCAAAATAAATTCACAATTCACATTTTCTAAGTATTCGCCAATGCGTTTCAGTTGCTCCAAGGCTGACTTGGTGTATACAAATTTACAACTGAATAAAATCAAGCATCAATCGATTGGGAACATATCTGATGAAATTTTAAATTAAATCTATATTAATAAGTAACAAACCAATGTAAAAATATTGTGACTGAAGGCGAGAAGTCGAAGGTGATCTCTTGCACTTGTGCTTTGTCCAGATCCCCGCTTGCTAACTGTGAAGACTTCACTGGTACCTCCCAACCAATGCCATGGGTACTCTTCTTCCCCCTCATTCCCCCGAGCTGCAAATGGGCCACACAAAACCACAACCAGAATACTCTATCTCCCAGCTCGCCTCGCAAGGTCAAGCTACCACTCTCCTTTTCGAGCTGGGTATCCCAATTCTCACAAGAAAAATTAGTCAAAGAAATTTTGGCTGCATAACTCTATGCCTACCATTCATTGATGTCAATAGTCATTGTAATGATTTGTATTTATAATGAATTATCATTGTGATTTACCAGAGATGAGATTGGTATCAATGTCAATAATATATCAATTAGCAGAAGAAGTGAACAATATGAAGATCAAATATTAGAAGGGAAAACATAGTACAAAAGAGAATGAAGATCAAAGCTCAGAAGGAATAGTGCACTGCACAGTATATCAGTTAGCAGAAGAAGCGAACAATATGAAGCAATTCGTGATTATTTTTTATCATGATAGGATGAACAATGTTTCCTATGATCCAATCTCAAGAGAATTAGTGACTAACTATCAATGCATAAAATAATGCACAAACAATTATTAAAGATTGGGAGAGTTAGCGAATGAAGAGCACATTCTAGAAATATCGTCTGATCGGTGGAAAGACTGAAACGTCTACCAATGCACAAGAAAAGGTAAGAATCCTCAGCAACCAATCGTGTTGGTCATCTCATATTACGGACGTCAATCACATGAGTGACCTTGGACTTGACGATCATTGGAGGATCATGACCGTCAAATCTGCAAGCTAGATCAATGGTAGGGATGAATTGCAGGGAGAGAAAGAAGAATTAAAATACTCTCAAGTTACAATCCCGCAATCGGTCTAGATCGTCAGATCTCATAGCTCCAAATATCTACGACTGCGGTTGATCCAACAAATGATTAGATTAAGCCAGATTAAATTGTGACCCTCAAATGCACAATCACTAGATCAATGGCAAGGATGAATTGTAGAGATCAAAAGGAGAATTAAATGTCTTGCTAGTTCCAATTCCATAATTAGTCAGGACCGTCTAATCTTATAGGTTCGAAGATCGACGATTGTGGTTGGCTCACCAACAACGCACAACTTCCAATTGAGGAGTTTGGGTGATGAGTTAAATCACTTGCAATTTGTGGTTCTGCAATCATCCTTGATCGTGGATCTTCTTCGATAATATTCAAAACCATTCGATCACTTTTGTGTCAAAGGATAAGACAAGTGAGGTAAGATCTGAGATCTCATTTGTGAAAATTTTTGTTAGTCATTGGATCATTATCAAGTGGAACGATAGGATAAGTCAGAAGAAAAGCATCGTAGATAGATCAATCCATCGATCTAAGAACATGATCGATGAACAAAGTTTAGTACGAGTATAAAGTTGCGAGGAACTTATGCTACAGAGAAATCTCACTTCAAGAATTCAGTTTGAGATTTGAAATACCCGAAGCCAAGAAATACGAAATGAATAAGGACCATTGGATTTGGAGGACATACGATGACCATTGGATCAGTGTTGTTGGTCAGTATGCCATGTTAGCAAGGACATGCAGCAAACCACATCTACAAGAACATGTGGCAGACCATGTCAGCAAGGACATATGAGAGATCTACGTCAACAGGCCATGTCAACAAGGACGTGTGGTAGACCATGTCAACAAGGATGCGTGGCAAACCACGTCAACAAGAAAACATGGTAGATCACGTTAGCAAGAAAACGTGGTAGACCATGTCAGAAGACCACGTCAACACATACACATGGAATAATCAGACAATGACAAGCATCAAGAATAAATTGGCTTGTTCCATTTCAACAAGTGACGTAAGAAAGTTACGTCACTCTGGGAGAATTGCTTCGGGAGTTTCACCACCAATAAATGTCAAAAGTCTCGAAGTCCTGAAGGACGAAGGTCCAAAGTCACTCTCATTTGTCGATCTGAGATACCCTTCGATACTATCCTAACCGTTAGATCAAGGAGATGAAAATGTACCACATGAGGAGATCCACGTCAGCAAAACTACGTCGACAAGGACACATGTCGCAATCAGACAATTACAAGTGTCAAGTTGATTCGACATTTCAGGTATGTGTGAATCATAAATTTGAGTGACACGTGGCAGCTACTCAGCTCATGACATTTCATCAAGTGATGTAAGTAGGTTATGTCACTATGGGAGTTTTTCTTCGGGATTTTTACCACCAACACTTTCCCAAAGTCCCGAAGTCTCGATTGTCGAAGTCTTGAAGTGGACACGAGACGTCTGATCTGAATATCACTTCAGGATTATTTTCGTCTGTCGATCTACTACAGTAGAAGTACAATGTAAGAGGAAGCATTAACTGAAAGCAAGAGGTCTCCACCGTTTATGGCTTACTTAGCAGGTGATCACTCCGGAGGAATGAAGGGTTGAGACTCGAAATCTCCAAAGTCTAGAGACCCGAAGGAGATATCGAACATCGATCTGATGTTAAGTGCACTCATAACCATTGATCAAAAGATAGTGGAAGGATAATGTAATTATAATAGATGAAGTCACAGAGTAAATGGTGTCCATTCATCTCAACAATTGATTATGTCCTGGCTCTTATATTAAGCTTTGTAAGAATCAAGTCCGATGATTGATTCGTTTCCGCAAAATTATCATAAGTCGTCCGATTTGTTCGGGAAATATGATTCGGAAGTTTTGAAATATTTCATACTCAAAAGTTCCTAAAGTTCAAAGTGTCGAAGTTACAAAAGCCATCCATCTCATCAGAATATTGAATCATGACCGTTGATTGATAAGCGCTCGTCTCGCCTAACGTCTGAATAACATTATTGGTCATATGGTAAAGAGATTTAAAAAGGAAGAATGGAATGTGTTATTTAAATTGATAATCCTTTGGTTCTACGCCAACAGTCATATGAACATGGTTTGAAGGAAGCATCGATTTCTATAAACGTAGAGACAAAGGAAATTGATCCATGTCTGTGATCGATTTATGAAAGTGAAGGGGATGCCAGGTTCAAAGTTGAAGACCCAAAACGATGATCTGAGGTGGTCCCAAAAATTGTTGTAAATGAACAAGTTAGTTATAACTTGTTGAAAAAGTTGGCCCAATAACTAAAACAAGTTTTGAGCACAAACAATTATAAATACAACCATGATTGGTTCACTTGGAGGTGTGATTTGAGAAGTAGAGGTGCTTGTGGAAAATATAGTCTCACTAAGAAGGTGTGACCTATGGAAAAAATGAAGGGGATACAGACCTGAGGTCCGTGCGAATATCAGAGAGAAGAAGAACTAAAGAAGGCGTGAATATCAGAGGAAAGATGAAGTGAAGAAGGTGAAAATTTCAGAGAGAAGATGATGTTAAGTACCTAAATAGATATGAAAATATAATCACCACAAATACTGAATACACAATAGATCCATAGAGAAAGATAGAAGAAACCACACTTTATTATTTCCAAACCCTTGAGGTAGGGCAACACCATACGATGGATCCTATTATGGAAGGGATCCTCTCCTATTCACTTGCCTCTTCGAGGGGGCATCCTCCTATTGTGCTACAGCTCACAATACAATAATTCTCTTCAGGTCCCCTTACATTGCTTGAACCCCTTTATATAGTGCTACCATCACCTAAGAACATTCTAGAGGAGGAATCTTCCAGAAGTAGAACCTTGTAGGAATTCCTTTTACATTTATTATATCTAACTACCCATTTATTATATCTAACTACCATAGTGGGCCTTCTTTAATAATATAATGGACCTATTCCACCTTACATTGAATGGCCTCCACTATTATCACTATGGGCCCTATCAGCCCCCCACTTCCTCTCTAGCTACCTTACAGATGAAGTGCAGTGATGAGTGTTGATTGTATACCTCTGATCATGAAACATAATTGCTTCATTAATGAATCACTGCTACTAGAGTTGTTTGAACTCTAGTTGGATAGATTGTGTTCTATTAGGAAGCTGGGTCTTGCTTGAGAGTTGGTGCTTCTTACTTCAGTTGGTGCTGAAACAAATTAGTTGGTTCTGGGAAAATCCTTATTATTATATTCACATATATTCATATAAATTATATACAAACATTTGGTATCTTTTGTGTCCATTGTGATTATGTTTTGATTGTTCTTAATCTATTCAAATATGTTTTAACTACTAACTTGTAAGAATAAGAAAAGTTAGAAAAGTCCACACACTAATTCACCCCCCCCCTCTTAGTGTGGGTGGTGTGTTCAACAAGCTCCTAGCTCACCTCACAAGGTTGAGTTACCACTCTCCTTTTTGAGTTGGGTATCCCAACTCTCACAAGAAAAAACAGTCAAAGAAATTCCAGCAGCATAACTCTACACATACCATTCATGATCCATTCCTCTTCTCAGCCATTACTTTTATAGATTTCTTCTTAGTGACCACTTTCCATTTGCACTTTTAGTTTGTTTAAAAATTAATTAGGAATTATTCCCCCCGTACACTTGTCACCCGTTCCTTTAGTTGCACTAATAAATTCACTTATTTAATTTAATTAAATGACAAATTTCCCTCACCCATCCCAAAATCATTCCTAAAAACACTCCTAGTTTTCCCTTACTCCCTTTATTTCCCATTTATGACTGACGTCTTTCTAAAACGGGGTTGAGTTAAAATAGGGAACATCTCCTAGTTAGACTAGACTCTAGATACCCTTCCATGCTTACACATTCGCTTATGCTTTATTCCCTTCTTAATTTAATTTCTATTTTGGTATGTTATGCAAACATTTGTATTGAATTTCTCTTTAGGTTTATTTTATTTTCATTGATTTCCTAAATTGATTTAATTCACCCCTCATTAGTTATTTTATAAATTTGTTTTTTTTCTCCAAGTAACCTAGACTTAGGATTAGTTAGATTTTTTTAATTGCAAAATCTTAGACCATTAGGAACAATGATTAATAAACTATGTCTATAATTAATTAATAAATTAGCTAATTCAGTAATGTACAAGATTTTACAAGGTTTAACATTCACTCATTTTTCTAGGCCACCTAGATTCATTGACTTGTCCTTTTTTTTATACCACGACATGCCCTTCAAGAAGGACTCTGTGCTCCAAGGGTGCCACTCTCCTTTGTTTCAGGTTTTAAATATGCAACATTCCCTTCAAGGCACACTACATGCTCCAAGGGTGGCACACGTCTTTGTCTTATTTTGGTAGTTGTCAAACCCTTAGAGTCAATAGTCCATCAAGAGACCTTGTGAGAGACTAAGCTCCTCTAAGGGATAAGGACCCTACCTTATTGCGCTCCCCTAAGAATATTCGTGGGCGATTATCATAGTCTTCCCTCATGGCATCGTGGATCTCTCAAACTATGTAATCGTTAACCTACAATTCGATCCACAACGAGAGTGCTAGTAGGCTATGGCAGGGATACTACCACACCTCTCCCTCCATATTTGGTTGTTGTGCATGGCCCCTTTAATCCTTATGTGAGTCTGATTAGCAAGAAATTGTCATCCTGCATCCATCAACGAAACACTGTCAATGATCCATAGCAACATCATAATATACCTGATCATATGGCATATATGCATAAATAGAAATACCCAAACCATATACTATCCACTGTGTGACTCGATCCAGAGTCTAAGGAGGTCCTTTGATTCCATCAACATCCTCAATCTGTCGATTTTCCTGCACACATATGAGAAAACCCGTCAATACCACTTGTCTATACATAGATATCAAATAAAATAACATCTTAATCCAACAACATCATCATCTAAATCCATAAGTAAAACATATAACAATATACAAAACCGAATCACTTGCATGCAAGTGTCCTCAAAGAATAAGTCAAATCATGTGCGCGGAAGAGCGGGATGTTACACCAATCATGAGCTTCCTTCTCTTAATTTATTTGGCTCTTGCAATAATATATATAAATCATCTTTATGGTCTTACATCCCTGCCATATCCCAGACCATTTTACTTCCAATTTTCAAATTACACTCAACCAAACAAATTGTTAGCATACCATAACAATTTGTAATTATAAATTTATCAAATCTATTTTGTATAGAAAATAAAATTTCCAAGCATTGCCTTCGTGTTCATAATGGTTGGTTACTGCAATAGTAGATATCAATAATCTTTATCTCTTACATACCTACCATATGCAAGACCATTCCACCTACAATTTCCAATTTACACTCAACCAAACAAAATGTTAGCATACCATGCAAATTATCATTCTATTTTTGTAATGTTTCCAATAGATCAAAAGTGATCTCGGAATTGCAACAATCCAACGATTCAATCATTCCCGACAGTTATGTAATTACTATAACCTGCAACATTCTTCCTGCAATATATAACAGATCTCGAAATGTTCTCAACTTCAAGAGTTAGCAATAATCAAATCATTTCAAATCTCAACACTATAATTTCTAATAAATAGAATGTATACATGCATTCACCAAAATTCATTCAATGATTCCTTTAAACATAAACAAATATATCTTAGCATGCATGTGTGAAACTATCTTAGCATGCATGTGTGAAACTCTACCACTTGCACACTCTCATAACTTACTCATTCATGCCTAGTAAATGCACCTCTACATTAATTTCAAGGAGTTACTTCCTAAGCCATGCATCCCATCATGGTGAATTGTAAGTTCTCTCCAATGCCTCAACACATCATCCACACACTTCCTAATTTCTTGATTGACTATTTGGATGCCCTCCTTTTCAACCAAAACACAACACCAAGAATATAATTATGGGGTGCTCTTCGGTGTTGGTTAAAAGGTTGCATTCCAAACATCAAATCTAGAAGGAAGGATATTGAATCCTTGTGTGGCATGATAACCTTTCCATATCCAATTATGTAATGGACTTCACTTCATCACTATATTCCTCCCCTTTGTCTCATCCCCTCCCATACCCTTCACATTTTATTAGTATTCCTATTCAAATCATGGATCTATATCCACATGGATGCCACATTTACTTGGCTCATTGTTTTCTCGGTCACGCCAATTGCACTCATCATCCCAGCTAGCATGTAACATGAATCATTCAAGACTCCTCTTTCTTGTAATCACTCACCCTCTAGGCTTAGGCATCCCCTTCTATGTGAAACAATCCCTTTAGCAATCCTCCATTTGCAAATATTTTCTCGCACATGAAGAGTACCCATACTTATGGATTCATACAACCAAGGCATCCCTTTGGCTTGATCCAACATGGAATAGCTGTCCTCAATGATAATCAATGCATATCATGGGGTTCAATGTCACAAAAGTTGCCTTTCCATGCTTTCCATATCAATGACCATCATCTCTCCCTTCCTGATAGATCTGTCCTCTCACATGTATCGCGTGCATACAATAACCATGAGATATTTTACATCAATTTTGAATCAAATATTTTAAATTTGTAACCCACATATTTCCAATTTCACTTATCCATTTTCATATTTGTTCTATAGAGGAACTTAGTTACCACAAGTATGAGACCCCTTCTCATAATTGTTTGTATTTTTTCAATAGAAGGCATCGAACTTCCTTACGGTCATACTATATTTTTGTATCTAAGACCATATTCCTATAAATATCAACATTCCCACATCCAAATAAATTGTTAGCATCCCATGCACATTATATTTTCATTGCACATTTACTGTGAACCAAATTTGTTTTTCACAATTAATTGTGCATAATAACTATTTCATCACTTTGTTCTAATCATATGAACTAGAAAGAAATTGTTTTTCTTTACACATGTATGCATTATTTCAGTATACCATTTTTTATAATGAATTCAATATTCATAATAATTCAACCAATGTGCCAATACCCATGGCCACATTTACATACAATGCACCTCACCATGGTGAGTTGGAACTTAGCAAACCTCTCTCCACATGGCTTCATTATCAACAATTATTTCTATAACAGGTTTATACCCCTTATTTTGTTTTTCTATCAACTCATAACCAAAACATTCCTACATGTTGTTATGTCATATGAATGCATTCTACAATTAAATAACTTTTATACAAATCAAAGGCCTTCAACCTTTACTGTACTGAATGGTAAATCATTCTAAGGAATGCATTCAAAACATATAATAAAATTACTTTAAATGTTAAATTGCAGCTGAGGAAACTCTTACCTAAATTTCTTTTAGAATATTGTATCAAATTCGTACCTACATAGCTTCCATTTAATTGGTTTGATTGTACTTGTCTAGTTGGTACCAGTAGGAGCTTACATCCCTTGTTTACCAACCTCTTATTCAACATTTCTCCTTTTGGTTGCTCCTTAATATGGATGGATTCCATATGCAACACCTATCAACTTTCATCCATGTAGTAACTTCCTCTTTCCTGGCACAACAACCATCATTAGCAATTTTAATAGTCATAAAATAGAACAATATGTTACTCCTAGTATACAACATGTCATAGGTACTCTTAAACATTCTTCACATGCACCAATGCATATCTATTTGTACTAATAATGCATCCCTAACATCCTCATCAATTCCTATGTTGTCCAAATTCCTATATTATATATTGTTTTCAAACATATATATCATAGAAACTTGTCTCGACTGCTTTATTTTATCATGTATAAATCTCTTTATTGTTCCTTGTTGTCCTCTATTCTATTGGAATCATTTCATCCTTTCCTGAAGTATGATTAAATTTCTTAAAATAATTATGCACATAATGCATTTCTTTATTCCACCCTTGAAATTGTTATACTTCTACCATGATTCCACTACACTACTTTGATAACCAAAAGTGGATGGTACTACTTCAAAACTATATAACTGATCCCTAGAGATGATGCACCTAAAAGCCACTAGAGGCCTTCAAATTTCTAAGAAAAATGTGTTTCCGAACTCATAAATATGGGTGGATAGATATCTTCTCCTCCATAGTATCTTTCCAATGACTATTCATGTGCCTCAATATGATTTATGAGGTGAAAGGTATGGATTCCTAAATATTCCCTTTCACACCATATGTACACTTTCTCCATTGATGCAATTCCACTAAAAGGTCAAATTCTATTAGTTGTAGTGGAAAAAGTACAAAGAACTAAGAAATGTTTCATATTAGTCACATATAGTAATAGTAATGGTGAACACAACGCAACTTTTGGATTCCCTATCAGTCATTCCTGTAAGATTCTACAACAATTTGAAATCTGTAGCTTTGTCCCTTTCACAAAAATACTCCTTTCTTCTCTTCTCGAACCATATTTACTCATCCATTTAAGTCCAATTCGGATCTCACAATCCATTTCTTCTTTTTGATAACTTTCCAATGACCATTCGTTTGGTTAATTCTAAGATCGGGATCAAAATTTATGGCCTTCTAAATTTTTTCATGCCTTATTTCACAAAATGCCACTTCACTTCCATGTGGCACCCACACAGACCTTCTCCACATGTACCAACCCATTTGGTACCATCTGGTGTTGATTTTTCTATTGGAATGGAATTGATGTGGCATCAGTGACTGACCCACTAGGACCCTTGGCCCACCAGGTATTGGATCTCCCACAATCAACACCACTTGAGATATATCTGATATTCCATTATATAGGGTATCGGTCCATGGGGGAATCCACCCACCAGGGCACCAATACCTCAGGATTTTCCAATCCCTTTGCAACAATTTTTACTTATTTTGGTGATCTGATCTCCGAGGAACTGATTACCTGTTGAGATTTATCAACAACCAAT
This sequence comes from Picea engelmannii, assembly GCA_009831015.1. Classification (NCBI taxonomy): domain Eukaryota; kingdom Viridiplantae; phylum Streptophyta; class Pinopsida; order Pinales; family Pinaceae; genus Picea; species Picea engelmannii. The sequence continues at coordinate 2,263,252 of ML778258.1, forward strand.
ATTTCTTGGCCTCCTAAATTGATGACTGGGATCTATCCTAGTTTTGATGACACAAAAGGGTATATTGTCTAGCTATCACCTTAGACACATGGACCTGACATCGCATACCTCTTGGCATGACACATAGTAATTTATTGAACAATTTGGTGGCATGGAACAAGGTTTCATTTGACACATGGACACTAATGTCATCATGCCCTCTAGCCTTATTCAGAACTCTGAGCTAGAAATTCTACTATACATGACATGTGGCACAATATCCTCATTAATTATGGGCTAACCGGAACACTAAATGTGGCACTAGCATGGATCTGATGTGGTAAATGACATGGCCTCAATCACCGGTCGACCAACCACTAATTTATCCTTGCACAATATTCTACCAAAATCAAACCTTGCAGGTCCAATATCGGCCCACCAACGTAACATCCCTCCAGGATACCAAGCCCTAGGGTATCTACCCATTAGGGCACCGACCACTAGGATATCGAGTATAGTCCCATCGAGGGTATTTATTATTGTATCCTGGGGGTATTAGGTATCTTATCCCCACACTTGACACCACATAATGATTCTAATATCTGGTATCTGGGGTATTGTCCCACGAGAGAACAAGTCTCCCCACCAAAATTTTAAACTAAGCACGTGATATGTAGGGTTTTGTGACTCCCTTTTCACATACAAGTGATTTAAGGTCCACTTTTCATTATAAAACTTTTATAACAACATTCTCTGATCCATGTGGGATAAAAAAATCACACAGGTCACATATCAATGGTGTAGAAGAGAGGAAAACAGATTTAACCTAGAAAAAAATGACAAAGCAAACACATAGGACACAAAGATTTTACCCTTGAAACCTAAACAAGAAAACCAATATTCCTTGAGTTTTTTTTTTTCTCTTCTTGTCTTATTCATTCATAATAAAATGTTTTATTCCCAACCTTGGTCGACACCTAAGACACAATTGACATCATACCCTCTTTCTTTGCACAAGAACAACCCTGTATCCAATAAGACTTACACCTACATGGCCAACAACCTAATGCTAAAAATTATCATGAAGATCAAAGATTATATAAATATTTTTTTTATACATATTACTACATGCCTTATTTATATTCTTTATAGTAGGAAAAAACCTAAATAAAGGTGCCAAAAAATGGTCACAATTCTACGTCGATCATTGGCTACAAATATCGTGAATCTTGGGATTCTCTTATAGTCGAATACCAGTTAGATTACCAATTGAATACCATTTGACCTTTATTCAGTCTTCAGTTGGATTCCACCTGACCACCTATCAACATGTTATCAGTTGAACTCTTCGACTTGATTTCAATTACATCGACTTTGAATTTGACTACGAGTCAATCCCCCTGAACTAGACTTTCACAACAAAGAATATAATATTCTCCCACTTGTTATGTGTTTTTCTGAGCCGTGAGTTTCTTGAAATTTTATTCATAAAATCAGGGAAAAAATTCCTGTTTCCTCTCTACACCAAGAGAACTTAACAACACTCACAAACTTCGTCAAATATTCTTCCATTTTTTCCAACATTTCTACTTTCTCCAATAACACCTCGTTGTTTTCCACCATGTCTCTTACAAAATCGTATTGTATGTAAATATGCTTAGTCTTGGAATGATAAGCTGGGTTTTTTATAGATATATTGCACTTTGACAGAGACAACTTATCATGATATCTTTTTTCTCAAACAAGATTTGTGAACATAGAAATTGCATCCATACTACTTATTTTCTTCCATGAATGGATACCATGTATTCAACTTCTGTTGTTCACAAGGATACAATCACATGTTGCTTACTCATGTAGATGATTACTCCACTGAAAATATTGAACACATAGACATTGGTTGACCTTCGTCAATCAAGATCTCTAGCTTAGTCAAAATCAACAAAGACATGCACATATACTTCACTTTCATCTCCAAGTTTCCCTTGGTAGCATATAGCATAGTATTTTGTGCCACATAAATACTTGAATACTGTCTTGATATTTGTCCAGTGCTGATTTCCAGGTGTTGACATGTATCTTCTCAACACTCCCACTACATGGGCAATGTCTGGTCAAGTGCATACCATCAAATACATTAGACTACCAACAACACTTTCATAGGGAACACATGCCATATCCTTTATTTCTTTGCGTCTTTGTAAACGCTTCAAGAATTATCCTTTCTTCCATAGGATTTGACACCTTTACATGTTTGTGATCCCGCATGTTGAAACATTTCATAATTATTTCAACATACTTCTTCTTATTCAACTAGACATTTCTATCTACTTGATCTCTCTTGATATCCATTCCCAGAATGAAGTTTGTTACACTGAGATCCTTCATGTAGAACTTGGAGGATACATACTTCTTCACCTCCTTTATTGGATCCATGTTGTTTCCAACTAGAAACATGTCATCGACATGAAATGCTACATATATGAAACATCCACCTTATTTGTTGGAATATATGCAGTGATCAACTTTGCTTATCACAAATCCGAAACTAAGGATGTATGTGTTTAAATTTTGATAACACATCCCTAGTGATTGATTTAGACCATAAAGGGATCTTTTCATTTTTCACACCAAATATTTCTTTCCCTTTACTACAAATCCTTGAACTATTTCATGTATATTTATTCCTCTAGGTCCCCATATAGGAACGTTGTCTTCACATCCATTAATTCTATTTCTAGATCAAATGTTGCAACAAGAGACATTAATACTCTAATGGACGTTAATTTTGAAATAGGGAAAAACATGTCTCTGATGTTGACTCCTTCGGCTTGGGATTATCCTTTCTCTACCAGTCGAGCTTTGAATTTATCAACTTGACCTACTGTAGTCATATTCTTTTTGAATACACACTTGCTACTGACAAGATTTCTTCCAATAGGTAATTCGACTAAATCCCACATATCATTCTTATGTAAGGATACCGTCTCTTCGACCATGGAATCCTTTGAGAGTCTTCCCTTGGTCGACTGAACTACCTCGATGACTGACTTGGGATCATCATAATTGGAAGTTAACTATAATGTGGAATGGAATTTGGGAGGATTATACATTTTGACTAGTTTTCTTACTCATTCATACCTTATTACGACCGGGGTATGTTGTTCCACCTCTTCATATGATTTAGTCGACTCATATGAATCATACTATTTTGGGTTCCTCAGTTCAAACTTGACCTTCTTTGGATTATTCTCTATTTGAAACACTAAATAATAGGACTTCCTTCAGACTTCTCTAAATACCACATCTCAATTGTACCCTGATCTCCTTGATGCATGATCCCAAATCCTATATACTTTCATTCCTTCTTTGTATCCAATGAAAATACACTTGATTGACTTCTTGTCTATCTTCCTCCTCTTTTTTTTGGGAACATACACAAATGCATCACAACCAAATACTTTGAGATGTGAAAGCAAAGGATTCTTACTATACCATACCTTAGGTGGATTCATATTGACTAGTTTCATCGAAGGAGACATATTTACCAAATATTTTGCAGTGTCAAACACTTAAACCTAGAATTCTTGTGTGTCCCAACACCACAGAGCATGCTCCTTAACGCATCCATCAATGTTTTTTTCATTCTTTCAACAACTCCTGGTGTGGTATTTTGGCATGCTATGCCACATTGCTTGGAAAATTGTGTTGATGTTGAGGAGACTAGGGAGTTGTCAACACCAATGTTTCGAACCTCTTGGTCAACTAAACTAAGAAGAGGTGGGAATTCTCACCCTATTTTACATCCTAGACACAAAGCACATTAGACTCTAACAACATACAAGTCCAAGAATGAATATTATATTTTAATACTTTGTACTTCTACATGAGTGAAATGAAAATTAAATAAAGTACAAAGGATTGGAAATAAAGTTAAACAAACCTAACCCTGAGTTACAAGAATTGAATCCTTTATTGCACGATCTTGCATTTATTAAATTTTTGTTATTTTTCATTTTAAGTGAGTAATGTAGATTAAACTAAAGTTAATATGAATTACTGATACAATGGAATACGTCAAAGAAACTTACAATTAGTAAAATTTTTGAAAAATTGTTTTAAATTAAATAACAAACTGTAATGGATTTCTATTTTTCCTTTCTTTTAAATATTAAAAATGTTAATGTTAGAGAAGTAAATAAAAACGAAAATACATTGAATTGTTTGAAGAAAAGGAACATTTTAGTATTTCTTTTTTCTTTTTGTGTTTTCATTTAATGTTGCAGTTAGTTAAAAGAAAAATAACTTATAAAAAAGAAAACTAATGAAAATTTTTATACATAAAACTACAAAAGTGAATGAATTCGTGTGATTTGTAATTTTGTATTTTTAAAAAATTACATGGAAATAAAATGAAAAAAGTGAAATTTCGAACAGTAAAAGAAAGTGTTTTCATAACCAAAAGAGTTTCATCTTTATTTTTAAATGACATCCCCAAACGTTTCCTTCGATTTTTTGAAGCTTTCAAGCCTTTGTGTAGAGTTGGACTAGATTTATCATCTTTAAATATCCAAGGATGGTATGTTTCATCATAGAGTGAATATCCAAGCACAAAAAATAAAAAAATCAAGTCGGATTTTTAATGGAGCAATGTCTGTGAAACTCAAAGTAGCTATCTACATAAAAGCAGCCTGATTAATATTAAAAGATCAAACTTAAAACATAATCGAATTAAGAAAATAAATAAATTACCTCAATGACACAACCCAAACTCAACACTTCTTTGGCCTCTTCTTCCACTCTACAAGACTTTCCTTGCACCCAACAACTTCATCAAATCCCTTCCGAAAAAAATGGAGGATGAATGATAAATGAAAGAAGAAAACCTCATTTTCTCAAGCATACCTCTCTCTAACCATTTTTCCTCCTCCTTTTGGTTATTTGATGTTTCTTTATGTCATCATATTGGAAGTTCCATTTGGTTAATGGTTAGGGTAGTTTTATGAACTAAAGTGCACTAGCTAGATTGCCTTTACTTTCTTCGTAAGGTAAAATAAAATAAAAGATTGTTTGTTGGGAGATATCACCATTTGATACATCTCTTTTTGTTGTTTCTAGAAGAGATGAAGTTATGAATCAAATTTAAATAAACTTTCCTTCCTTTTGACACATAACAAGGTATTCACTGTCCGGCGTTGAAGTTTCACGAATTACTATCAACATTTATCTTCACCTTAGAAAACATGTATGATGTTTGTCCTTCAAATAAATATTAAATAGGTGCCAAGTAACAAAAATTCATGATTTTATAATATATTTGGATTTTTTGGTGCTATGGTCTAATCAACAAGGAAAAAAAACTTTTGCAATACTTGAAATGGAACTTGCCAACTCAGTGGTCTAAACGAACCTTCGTAATATGGAAAATTTTGTTTGCACTAGTAATTCTAGGAAAAATCATATATGAAACTTGAAAGATGTGGGTTTCATCGCCAAAATTTCCTTCTAAGGGCCCTTTGTATATCCATTTAAGATGATAAGAACTTGGATATGAGCTTCATATATCATCTCTGAAATCATGTCAGATGAAAGGGAAAAAGTGTTCTATCTCGGCTTGTATACGTTGTCCCTGTCCACTATCATTATTAACACGGAAACAAGACAACAATGCTCTACGTATTTCTCGCTAATTTCAAAAGTTTACGACATTTTGAAGGGATAAGAAATTGAATGAAATGGTTGCACGCTCTAAAGAAATGACATTTTTCACCTTTCATGTGACTCATCTTAAATAGATCAATTCATTAGGTAACTTACAACCTATTTGTATCTATACAATTATTATAGTCAATAGATGATCGATTTTTTTTTTCAACGAGTAGATCTGATATGTCCATATTTTTGTGACAAGAGTCATGTTCGATTTTAAAAACTTGGAGTGTAACGATGTTTATTTCTACACTTTTGGTTCATTTTATAACACTCATGCCAACAACATATTATTTGGGAGAGAGACATGGAATATATCTAGGAAAACTGAGAATGTGGATATAATATGCAATGATGACATGGCTTCCACTAACTTTCAAATATTGATTCACTTTTTCTTTATTATGTAAATAAGTTGAGGTATAAGGGGCAAAGTAAATGGAATCAATATGCTAATCATACATGTAGAATATGACAATTGGAGAGGAAGAAGAATAAGCCATTCAAGAGCTAGAATAATTTTGTTGAGTGCATTGCACTAATTTTAGCGAGAGTGGGTGAAACTTTGCACAAGAAATATGATTTAGGGGGGATCCTCACAACGCTTTTACAACTAAAAATTGATGACCAAAATGGTCATCAACATATTCCAACCAACAAATGCATGTTTTTTACAGTGGCATGTAGGCTTGAGGAACTCTGGTCTCTTAGAACAATGCACCAAAATGTATGGAGACTAAGGATCAAACCACTGGTGAAATATATCATTGTGTATTATATAACAAGGGGAACAAAAAATGGAAATTCAAATTATGTGTTATTGGGGACTTCATGGAATAATGTCTGGAAAGTGAAAAGATGAGGGTGTTTGGTCCTATTAGTATAATAAACATGATAAAACAAGATTAAAATAAAAAGATAAGTAGAGAAATACACTTGGGTATGGAAAATTATACAACAGGGGGAATATAAAATGAAAATTTCAATGATACATGTAATGGGACTTCGTGGATCAATTTATGGAAAGTGGGATGTAAGAGGATATTTGGTCCTATGTATAATAGAAAACGCCAAAAAACCTTTAACTCTTTGACAAAAGAATAGAAAGCTGAGTGTACTGTCATGGATGCATGTTGAGGGAAAACACTTAGAATCCATGAAATGAATGTAGGATCTATCTCAAGATGGTGAGGATAGAGAAAAGGAAAGAAAATAATATGGGAAGGATTGAATGATGACATCTCAACCTGTTGTCCCACAGGTGCAGAATTATAAATTAAATTATGTTGCAGCTATAGAATCAATCTTCTCTTAAAATCTCAATACGGGGCAAAAAATTCCCTTTATATAGATTTACCAAATATTTGTTTCGCATTGGACCATTGATGCTTAAAACTAGGTGTTAATCGTTCATTTCAGTCAACATGACTAATATCCATGACCATGAGATTATCTACTTAAATGTTGAGTCCTTGGAACTTATTCTCCATATGATCATAGGATGTGACCAAGTGTCTTCTCTTTAGGTGGTTTACCACTTGAAAAAAAATGGTCTATCCCCTTCATTGAGTGCATGGATGAATAGTGGTTTCAAAACCACTTGCGAGGGTTCACTATAATTTCCTTGCTCTCCACGTGTCCCTTTGTTGATTTTACATTAGCACTAGTGCATGGTAACTTTGCACTAACCCTTGGCCTCATGTGCACTTTCAATCACATTCATTTATCTCTCACGATCAATGGTCACCACCTAATATCCTTCGCTCTGCCACTATCTTGGTCTTTTTGTTGTTGTATGCAACCTTCTAGGATCCCATACTTTACTTTCTTATTGTGGACCATCTCTGCTTGCTTTTATAAGTTGTACTCATATGTTGTCATTTTTCTTCTTTCCCTCATATTTTCTCTTAGAATCCTTCATCAAATGATTCCATAACTCCTCAATGTCCATTCTTGTCCTCTGCTGGTACACACCTCTGCTGCAATTTATTAATTGAAAATTATTTCAAAAATTTTGTCTGGGTGTTTCCATCTCTTATTCTTCACATATCTCTCAGTCCTCATCTCTTTGAGAAACATACTCATTAAATACAAAAAATTTCACCCAACATTGCATATATCTAAGATACATGATCGATATACATGATTTTTCAATCAAATTATGTTCTTGAAATTTATTAAAATGATAGATTTGATGCAAACAATTTTGATCTAGATTATTTTCGGCATGAAATGAGAGCGGAGATATAACACATAAATATTTAGAGATATTGCAAGAGAGAAAACAATATAACAGAGATATAGCGCAAATAACAAGAGTCACATATATACAGTAATACATGATTTCTATTAATGAAATAAATGTACAGAAACTATAAAATACAGAGTGAAAGACTTGTTAGAATGGTGACAGCTTATCTCTGAGAAGAGATGTGATGGATACTCGCATTCGTGAGAAGATCCTTATTACAATGATGCTCTAAGGGACTTTTTAACAAAAGTAAAATCCAAAACCCTAACCCCGGAAGATGAAAAGCCAAAAGGATTGTGGGCCCCGATGGGGGTAGTGTTGATTAAGGTTGGTTGTCATTGATGTCAACCCTTGAAGAAAGATCCGTAGCACAAAGGTTTGGGTAATGGACCCAATAGTGTTTGATGTAAGTATGACTCATTATTTTTTTGTCATGTTTGATAAGAAGTAAATATGGATGAACTCCAAAGTGGTCCCCTTATGGTGAAATCCATGACGTGAAGATGCTTTGTGGAGTAAGAGAACCCATGCTTAATTGTGGAATAATGAGATGAAGGAAAGCGATTTTGTCCGATAAAATATCCTATATGGATAGTTCTTGTCATGTCATTTTCGGTGGTATGTGGAACGTCACATAATTCCTCACTGTTAGAGAGTTATGGCCATGAGAAGTTGGATACCCCAGGTTTGTGTAATGGACCCAAGTTTGTTGGATGGGTAACGGTATGAGTTATGACATATTTCCAGATAATACTATTCTATATGGATAGTACATGTCATGCCATTTCTAGTGGTATGTAGAATGTCACATAACTCCTCATGGTTTGAGAGTTATGGCCTTACGAAGTTGGAGGACCCTCATATGTCATCTAGAAGCCCCAAAAGGTCAAAGTAATCAAAGTGGTTTAAGAGATTTTAAAAGGTAAATAATAAAGTGAAGTGATGAGTGTATTATAATTCAAAGTGAATACAAAATAAATTATTTCAATAATAATTTTAATGGAGAAATTAGAGGTGGACCCAACCCTAAAATAAAGAAAGTGGGGCCAAGTGACCTAGAAGATGTTTTTAAGGAAGCTACTTGGAGAGTATAAATAAGAGGCAAGGCTCTCTCATTTGAAACACACTTGAACATATTAAATATATATAGGTGTCTGAGGTATACAAATGATTTCTAAGTCTAAATTTTGAGGAAAGTGAAGAAAAGAAGGCCGAAATGCAAGGAAGGATAAATTCTTTTGATGGTGCTTTCTAAGGTATGTTATTTTCAGGTCATCTCACTATTTTCGCTATAAATTTTTTTCTATAATGATTCAAATCTTGAAATTTCTACGCAAGTGAGAAAACATATCCAAGTATTTTTTGTTAAAAATTCAGCTTGTGGGTCATTGTATTTTGGGAGTTACACTCTGTGGAAAATAGGGTTTTTGGCGAGTCCTGAAACTAGTCAAAATCAGGTGTTTCAGGTAAAAACGTAATAACTTCTTCATAATAGATCCAAATTACATGAGACCAATTGTGTTGGTTAGGGTATAGTATTTAGTATTCTTTGTAAAAGTTTCATATCATTTCATCAAATATTTTTTGAGGGGCATGCTCTACAAGGTCGTTCTCTAGAATAAGCCAGAATTCAGCAAGGTATGCCATTTTTTCTATAACTCATTTTATGAGAGGTTCCAAGTATTTCCACTTGGAGGAATTGCAAAAAACACATTGAATAACATTGTGCATCAGTTTCAGATATTTATACATTACAGGTTCAAACTTATGATTACTTCAAGTTAGGGTTGTTGACTAATCCAAAACTAGGCATGTGAGACTAAAGAATCATTTGATGAAAATGCCAGTCTCTTGTTTTTAAAGTTAAGGAAGGTTTGTAGGAATGTGATCATATACACAAGTTCTATTACAGAGCTACAAATCATATTTGGATGATTAAATTGATGAGGGCTTTTGGTTGAGGTACATGTTGAGTACATGCTTTAGACAAGTAGTTGATGAGTTGGCGCACATACATGAGGTGTGTAGTTGATGATGTTGGTACATATTGATGAGTCATAGTTGATGAGTAGTTGAAACATGATTGGTACATACTTGGCACATGGTTGGATGCACTTGTTTATGGTACAGGTTGATTACAGGTTGGTGCATGGTTGATGCACTTGTTTATGGTACAAGTTGACGCATGGTTGATGCATGGCTTAGATTTATTGGTACAGGTTTATAGTGGTATATCTCATAGTGATAGTGTGACAGTGGTTCCATCATTCTACTTCTACTTCAGTGTGGTAGGACGGGGCAAGGACAGGTGGTTGTAGCCACCTTTCGGTTGTAGCCGGAGAACATTGGGGGTTGTAGCCTCCTTTTGGTTGTAGCTAGAGATTTGGGGAGTTGGAGCTTCTCTCAGGTTGTAGCCTGAGAAACTAGGGGGTTGGAGCCTCCTTCCAGCTGCAACTGGAAAAAAAAGGAATTTGGTGTTTCCAATGAATGTAATTCTTCAAGACATATAAGAAAAAATATTCTGTGGTTTTCTCTCGATTTGGGTTTCCACATAAAACACTGGTGTATTGTGTATGTGTGTGATTGTTTATTTATTACTTCTCATTATTGGATAATAATTCTACATTGATATAACATTTGAAGAAAAAGGATTATAATTACATTATTACTGATTCATCCCCCCTCTAAGTAATCCAACAATTGGTATCAGAGAAGGTTCCTTTAAAAATCAGTTTAACCACTCAAAGGTAGATCATGGAGAGTACCAACTCATATAAAAATGGAATACCATAGTTTGATGGACAAAAGTATACTTTTTGGAGCATAAGGATGAAGGCATATATATAGGCACAGGGATTTCAAGTTTGGCAATCAATTGTAGATGGATACACAACACCAACAGTTCCACCAACAAGTGACAAAGCTGTGAAACTCGGTGAGAATAATTCCAAAGCCATAAATTCACTTTTGAATGGTCTCAATGATATAGTATTCACCAAAGTTGCACATTGTAAATCTGCTAAAGAGATTTGGGACAAGCTTCGAAATATTTATGAAGGAGATTCAAAAGTCAAAATAGCAAAGCTTCAAACTTACAGAGGTCAGTTCGAACAACTAAAAATGAAGGAAGATGAAGATATCGCAGCCTACTTCTTACGAGTTGATGAAACAGTGAATGCAATCATAGTATTGGGAGAAGAAATCGAAAAATCTGTAATTGTTCAAAAGGTACTAAGATCTCTTCCTATGAGATTCAACCCTAAGATATCAGCACTAGAAGAAAGATCGGATCTAAACTCAATAAGCATGGATG
>ML778258.1:2306706-2326826 GCA_009831015.1 Picea engelmannii
ATTTGCCCTGCATTTATGATTGATAAATTCATCTTCTTAGTGTGAGCTCTGACAACATACTCAACCCCATCTTTAAACAAATGATACTTATTCTCCTGACGATAGAAAATAGCTTTCCTATCATACAAATGAGGACTTCCCAAAACAATGCCACATATATCCAATGGAATCACATCCAGCTCTACTTCATCAACAAAATTGGTAGTTATAGCAAACCTAAGTTTACACTTACTGGTTACTTGTAACTTAGCATTATCACATATCCAACCAAGAGGGTATGGCTTAGGATGTGGACTGGTTTCCAACTTAAGTTTCTTTACAGTCTCTTCAGAAATAATATTTGCTTGTGACCCCGAATCAAATAACGTGTCTATCTTAGTATGTTTTGAAACAACCCTTATATGAAAAAGTTCAATTCTCATTTTTTCTTGTTGATTTACATCGACATTAGCATTACTTGAAGAGCTAGTACTAGCAACATAATTATTACCATGGTAACCCATGGCTGTGATCTTCGTCTCATCACGAGAATCTGAACCCAAATCTTGTAGAACAGTCGCAATAGTCTTTGACTTCCCTTTGTTGTTGTTGACAAACTTTTTGGGTCTTCTTTCAGGATGAAGCTTCCAACAGTGGTATTCATCATGGCCATCCTTTGAACAATGTTTACATGTGAACTTTTCTCCCTCCTTCATGGCAACATTCTTCCTGCCATTGCCTTTGAATTTCTTCTTCCCTTTGTCTCCCTGGCTGAATGTCTTCTTGAAACCCTCATGAGTATCGTTCCTTCCCCTTGCTTCCAAATGAGTATCCTGTACACAAACTTCATCTAGATTCATAGGATTAAACATAAGTATAGTATGCCTCAAATAACTATGCAAAGAACCAATATATTTGAGCAATGTTTCCTGTGAAGACAAATCAACTCCCAAAACCAAAGCTCTTCTCCTAAATTTCTGAGTAAAACTTTGTACATTCTGTCATTTTTCTTGTCTAAAATTCTGCCATTCCATGGTTGCCTTTTGTTTATAAGCCAATGGATAAAATTGTTTTTTAATTGCTATAATGAAATCATTCCAAGAAAGCAAATTTTTTCCATTCTTTTTCATTTCTTACTGTGTCTTAGATTCCCACCAAATAAGTGTTGAACCATCTAATCTTAATGAAGCTAACTGAATTTTGGTTTCATCATCTTGAATCTTTTGTATTCTAGAATAGACTTCAATTTGACATATCCAGTTATCTAACTTTTCAGCGTTAACTTCTCCATTATAAATTGGCAACTCAAATTTTATATCAAGCCTTAATGAAGGAATTTGCGAAGGAGTTTTACCATGCCCATTTGGAAGATGTTTCAAACTGGTAGAAGAAAAAGAAGAAGATGATGGAGGAGGAGAGGGTGGTGGAGAAGCACCATTCCCTCCATTTCCGCCTGGAGTATTGTCACCACCGCCTCCCTTATGCATTGAAGGGTTGGAGGCTTCACCCTGCGACATTATGTTCCGTTCCAACAAGATCTTCATCATATCTCTCAACTCTATGACAGTCTGTCTGAGATCTTCTTCTTCAGTCGGAACACGTTCATGACTTTCTGCACGAGCCATGCTTGGTGAATGTCTCTCTGCAACTTGCGGTGAATGAAACTGCCTCCTCCTTGTCTGATAAGAAATTGTATCCACAAGTTGACCTTCTCCTCTTGTGAGTTTCAACCTTGTGAGCATCAGAAACAAAATTTGCAAACAATCAAGTCTTCAAAACCAGTGCTCTGATACCAACTTGATCTAAAAAATGAAGAAGACTTGAAAACTTGAAAAATTATTGAAGTGAAATGTTATGTGTTTAAAGCAAATGGATCAGTTTGCAACACATAAATTAAGGATTACTTATGCAAATTACACATAGACAGTAGCATAATCAATGAACATAAACACATAAGCACAACAATTGATAAAGGAGTTCACCCCTCTTATGGGCTACATCTCCTGGTCCCGCTTCCAATGGATTATTATTATTAATTGCTCAAAAGTGCTCAAAAACATGTCTTACAATGCTCAAACTGACAAATCAACTGCTCCAATGGCTTCCCAGCGTCCCAAAACCCCTGTCTGGGCTCTTTCGGCACCTCAATCGGTCGAAAAATGAGAAAGATAGGCCTCCTGGAAGTCCCTCATTCAAACTTGTTGTCTCTGGTTCTACAATTCGCACCCCCCTTGAATGAACCTGGCTCACACGCATTTTAAAGCGTATAAACCCAGCACCGGGTGCAACTGTGCCAACAGTGCAAACTGTAGGACGATTAAGGGCGCGCCAGCCCGTAACCGCCTCGACACCTGGGCGTATGTCCATGTGACCTCGCGCTTTGATAAAAAGTGGTTAACGTCGTTTTAAAACCGTGGAACCAACTCACGCGCTCCAGATCGCGGGCACATGGCACATAATATATGACCAAGGGTTATAAAAACCCCGCGCACCAAAAACCACGCACATACACTTTAATATGGTCACATGTTTGTAATAGGACCACGGGTTATGTTACAAATCCGCGTGCAAACAATCGGGTAATATACAATGTGGTCATATGTGTTGAACAAAACCACGGGCCGGGGCTAAGCCCCGGCCCAACCCCCGCCCATTTACACATTTATATGACTTTAAAAACATTGCAATTGGTTATATGTTAAGTCACAACCCGTGGGCGCATTGGTTGGACGATTATACAAATGCATTTCATAGTGGGGGAGGTCCAGGGGTCGAACCCCGCGGACTCCCATAGTTTTTACACAACAATAATAAACCAACCAACGAGGGACACGTGGCACCCATGGATTGGGCCATGTGCCCTCATACCATTTTTCGTCAACAAGACACGTGTCACTCCCGGATTCGCTAATCATCAACCAACAAAAACCTGCCACGTCACCATTGTACGACCGTACAGTCTGTACGGTCCCGCCACGTCAGACTGTACAGACTGTACGGACTGGTACAGTCAGCATCTAAAATTTTTGCCTGTTTGACTTGACGAACAGATCGCGATATCTTCTCCATACGGCGTCCATTTGACAAAGTAAATATACCACCGGAATCAGGAAGATGAGACAAACGCAATCGCACTATTTTCGTCGCATTCCGAGCACTTTGAAAATTGAGTAAAATTTGATCCCCTGATCAATGAGTTGGCGCACATACATGAGGTGTATAGTTAATGATGTTGGTACATATTGATGAGTCATAGTTGATGAGTAGTTGACACATGATTGGTACATACTTGGCACATGGTTGGATGCACTTGTTTATGGTACAGGTTGATTACAGGTTGGTGCATGGTTGATGCACTTGTTTATGGTACAGGTTGATGCATGGTTCAGATTTATTGATATAGGTTTACATCGGTATATATCATAGTGATAGTGTCACAGTGGTTCCATCATTCTACTTCTACTTCAGGGTGGCAGGATGGGGCAAGGACAGGTGGCTGTAGCCACCTTCCGGTTGTAGCCGGAGAACATTGGGGGTTGTAGCCAAAGATTTCAGGAGTTGGATCTTCCCTCAGGTTGTAGCCTGAGAAACTAGGGGGTTGGAGCATCCTTCTAGTTGCAACTAGAAAACAAAGGAAGTTGGTGCTTCCAATGAATGTAATTCTTCAAGACATATAAGAAAAAACATTGCATGGTTTTCTCCCGATTTGGGTTTCCACGTAAAACAATGGTGTACTGTGTATGTGTGTGATTGTTTATTTATTACTACTCATTATTGGATAATAATTCTACATTGATATAACATTTGAAGAAAAAAGATTATAATTACGTTATTACTGATTCACCCCACCTTTTAGTAATGCAACATGTAGTTTATAGGTCCACTTCCTAGGGGCGTAACTTTTAAATACGATCTCCGTTTGGGGTGCTCAATAGTTCGTTGGAAAGATCTATCCGAGAACTACAAATTTTGGGTGAGAAATATCAATATATGATCTAGGTTTCTCCCCGTTTTCTCAAAAAACATCATTTAGGGCCTCAAAATGGCCCTGGAAGTTAAAAACTGCTAAAAATAGTAAGTTACCAAAATTGCCAAAAACATGTTTTGGGCCAGTTGGAGAAGGTGGGTGGCCACCGATATCCACCTGGATCAATCCTCCCTCATTAGGAAGCAATGGTCTCCATTGCGTTGAGTTCCCCGGGGAGAGGGGAAAGCGATTGCTAAATCTGAATCTTGGTGAGCTGCTTGCCTTGTTGGAACCGTCGCACTGCTTGGTTTGTTGAAGGTCGTCACGAACCTGTGTCTGGAAGGGTTGGACATTTTTAACCTGTCTGGCTCTATGAGATGACTGTGTGCAGAAGGAATCTTTGTGATTTGATGCAACCTTGTCGACCTGCTTCTGGTGGATAGAAGGTGCTTGGGTCGAGGCTGTGGTGGTTGCAGTATCCTTTTGTTCCCCTTTTGAACATATTTTGGAGAAGATGAATTTTGTTGTATGAGATACTACCTTGCGATACTTTTTAGGTGGGACAATAGTCAGAAATACCTCTGGTATTCTTTAGAGATGACCCCCCAAAGTAAGAATGACACTACGGGGTCGAGTCTCATAAATAGCATGGTGCTTAAACATATATGGATGGCCCAAGAGAACATCACAGACATCCAATGGGGAAACATCACATAATACCTCATCCTTGAAGATTTGGATGCCGTATGACAATGGACACTATTGGCTAACACGAAGATCTCATCCTTGGTGAAACCACCCGAAGCTGTATGGTTGCGGATGTGGTGTTGTTGACAATCCCAACTGTTTGATGACCTCTCCTGAGATGAGGTTTTTTCTGCCTTCCGCTATCAACAATAAAATGCAGCGAGGTCCCCTTCACCCACATATGTGAATAAAAAAGGCTCTCCCCCTCTTCAGGATCTGTTGGTTCTTCTGGTTGAATTGCTACGGTCATGACAATAGCAGTGGGGTCTGCGTCAATGATCTATCTTTTACCAATATTTTCATAATCAAATTCTGAATCAGGGTTTGACTCCTTGTCTTTGATCTCAGCCACTTGTGACTGTTTTGAGTGACATTCATCGATGTTGTGCCAGGGGCTTTTATGGAAATCGCACCATTTTCTAGTGTGCTTCTTTGTCTTCCCGTGACCCTTCTTTTCCTGTGGCTTGGACTGGTTTTCAGGAGACTGTTTGTTAGAGTCGTCTTTGTCATACTTTGGTTGTTATGGATTTGAAGACCCGAAATTATCGTTTGTTCTGGCGCTTAAATTTCTGCTCGATTTTAATAGCATATTGATAAGCAACACAGAGTGATGAGATGTCTAGAAAATCCATTTCAGTCTGGATGTATCTGTGTAGAGCCCAATGGTATTTTAGAACCAAATGTTTCTCGGAGTCTTTTATACCCATCTTGGTGTGCAAGGTATTGGTGAACTCCATAACTTCTTGGTCCTTCTCTTGTCACACTGTGGTCCATCTCATGTATTGGTCCTCATAGTTGCCAACAGGGTAATAATGTTCCTTTATCGCATCCACAAAAACATCCCAAGTGGGCTCATCCCCGTATATTCCAGAATCCTCCGTGGAACTCTACTCCCAGTAAGTTTCCCACCAATGTTTGACATGGAGGAGAGCCTTAAGGAGTGCGAAGGTGATCTTTTCCTTGTCAAAAAAATTATGAATAGAGAAATAACCCTCTAGCAGATTTAACCATTTATCTAGGGAATCTGCATCTATCTGTCTGTCAAATATAGGAATATCAAAATTAAATTGTACCTTGAAAGGAAAGGTGCCTCCAAAGTGGTCGCTTGATGAATATGTGCTTGTTTCTATCGGCAGGCGTTGAAGGATGTGGGAAAAATTCTCCATCATTTTTGCAATAACTCATTTTTTGAGAGGTTCCAAGTAGTGCCACTTGGAGGAATTGCTTAAAACACACTGAATAACATTGTGTATCAGTTTTAGATCTTTATACTTTACAGGTTCAAAGTTATGATTACTTCAAATTAGGGTCGTTGACTAATCCAAAACTAGGCATGTGAGACTAAATAAATGTTTGATGAAAATGCTAGTCTCTTGTTTTTAAAGTTAAGGAAGGTTTGCAGGAATGTGATCATAAACACCATTTCTATTATAGATCTACATATTATATTTGGATGATGAAATTGATGAGGGATTTTGGTTGAGGTACATCTTGAGTACATGATTGAGACAAGTAGTTGATGAGTTAGCGCACATACATGAGGTGTATAGTTAATGATGTTGGTACATATTGATGAGTCATAGTAGATGAGTAGTTGACACATGATTGGTACATACTTGGCACATGGTTGGATGCACTTTTTATGGTACAAGTTGATTACAGGTTGGTGCATGGTTGATGCACTTGTTTATGGTACAGGTTGATGCATGGTTGATGCATGGTTCAGATTTATTGGTACAGGTTTACAACGGTATATCTCATAGTGATAGTGTGACAGTGGTTCCATCATTCTACTTCTACTTCAAGGTGGCAGGACGGGGCAAGGACTGGTGGTTGTAGCCACCTTTCGGTTGTAGCTGGAGAACATTAGGGGTTGTAGCCTCCTTATGGTTGTAGCTAGAGATTTGGGGAGTTGGATCTTCGCTCAGATTGTAGCCTGAGAAACTAGGGGGTTGGAGAATCCTTCTAGTTGCAACTGGAAAGCAAAGGAAGTTGGTGCTTCCAATGAATGTAATTCTTCAAGACATATAAGAAAAAACATTCTGTGGTTTTCTCCCGATTTGGGTTTCCACGTAAAACACTGGTGTACTGTGTATGTGTGTGATTGTTTATTTATTACTACTCATTATTGGATAATAATTCTACATTGATATAAAATTTGAAGAAAAATGATTATAATTACATTATTATTGATTCACCTCGGCTTTCAGTAATCAAATAGGTAGTTTATACGTCCACTTCCCAGGGGCGTAACTTTTAAATATGATCTCCATTTGGGGCGCTCAATAGTTCGTTAGAAAGATCTATATGAGAACTACAACTTTTGGGTGAGCCACATCGATCTATGATCCATGTTGCTCCCCATTTTCTCAAAAAACATCATTTAGGGCCTCAAAATGGCCCTGGAAGTTAAAAACTGCTAAAAATAGTAAATTACCAAAATTGCCAAAAACATGTTTTGGGCTAGTTGGAGAAAATGGGTGGCAACTGATATCCACCTGGATCAATCCTCCCTCCTTAGGAAGCAATGGTATCCATTGCGTTGAGTTCCTGGGGGAGAGGAGAAAGCGATTGCTGAATCTAAATCTTGGTGAGCTGCTTGCCTTATTAGAACCGTCGCACTACTTGGTTTGTTGAAGGTTGTCACGAACCTGTGTCTGGAAGGGTTGGACATTTTTAACCAGTCTGGCTCCATGAAATGACTGTGTGCATAAGGAATCTTTCTGCTTTGATGCAACCTTGTAGACCTCCTTCTGGTGGATAGAAGGTGCTTGGGCCGAGGCTGTGGTGGTTGCAGTATCCTTTTGTTCCCCTTTTGAACATATTTTGGAGAAGATGAATTTTGTTGTATGAGATACTACCTTGCGATACTTTTTAGGTGGGACAATAGTCGGAACTACCTCTGGTATTCTGTAGAGATGACCCCCCAAAGTAACAATGACACTATGGGGTCGAGACTCATAAATAGCGTGGCGCCTAAACATATATGGCTGGCCCAAGAGAACATCACAGACATCCAATGGGGAAACATCACATAATACCTCATCCTTGAAGATTTGGATGTCGTATGACAATGGACATTGTTGGCTGACACGAAGATCTCATCATTGGCGAAACCACCTGATGCGATATGGTTGTGGTTGTGGTGTTGTTGACAATCCCAATTGTTTGATGACCTCTCCTGAGATGAGGTTTTTTCTAGCTTCCGCTATCAACAATAAAATGCAGCGGGGTCCCCTTCACCCACATCTGTGAATAAAAAAGGCTCTCCCCCTCTTCGAGATCTGTTGGTTCTTTTGGTTGAATTGTTGCGGTCATGACAATAGCAGTGGGGTATGCGTCGATGATTTGTCTTTTACCATTATTTTCATAATCAGATTCTGAATCAGGGTTCGACTCCTTGTCTTTGATCTCGGCCACCAGTGACTGTTTTGAGTGACATTCATCAGTGTTGTGCCAGGGGATTTTATGGAAATCGCACAATTTTCTGGTGTCGTTCTTTGTCTTCTCGTGACCCTTCTTTTCCTGTGGCTTGGACTGGTTTTCAGGAGACTGTTTGTTAGGTTCATCTTTGTCATACTATGGTTGTTACATATTTGAAGACCCGAAATTACCATTTGTTCTAGTGCTTAAATTTCTGCTCGATTTTAATAGCATATTGATAAGCAACATAGAGTGATGAGATGTCTAGAAAATCCATTTCAGTCTGGATGTATCTGTGTAGAGCCCCATGGTATTTCAGAACCAAATGTCAGTCAGTGTCTTTGATACCTAGCTTGGTGTGCAAGGTATGTAAGGTATTGGTGAGCTCCATAATTCTCTTGTCACAGTGTGGTCCATCTCATGCACTGGTCCTCATAGTTGCCAACAGGGTAATATTGTTCCTTTATCGCATCCACAAAAACATCCCAAGTGGGCTCATCCCCGTAAATTCCAGACTCCTCTGTGGAACTCTGCTTTGAGTAAGTTTCCCACCAATGTTTGACATGGGGGAGAGCCTTAAGGAGTGCGAAGGTGATCTTTTCTTTTTCGAAAAAATTATGAACAGAGAAATAACCCTCTAGCAGATTTAACCATTTATCTAGGGCATCTGCATCTATCTGTCCTTCAAATACAGGAATATCAAAATTAACTTGTACCTTGAAAAAGAAGGTGCCTCCAAAGTGGTCGCTTGATGAATATGCACTTGTTTCTATCGCCATGCATTGAAGGATGTGGGAAAAATTCTCCATCATTTTGTACCTCTGTTGCGTGAGAGCTTTCTCAAGCAACAGACTGATAGGATCCTATGCTCCTTCATTTTTCTTTTCTTCCACCATTGAGGGTTTCTTATGTGTGTGAGAGCAATTTTGCTCAAGAGAGACAAGCTCGAGACCCGACTTTCTATACTCATACCTCGTTGGGGACATGCACTGAAAATGATCAAGAGAAGCCTGCTCTGATACCACTGATCCAGATTATTTTCGGCACGAAATGAGAGTGGAGATATAACACATAAATATTTAGAGATATTGCAAGAGAGAAAACAATATAATAGAGATATAGTGGAAATAACAAGAGTCACAGATATATAGTAATACACGATTTCTATTAATGAAATAGATGTACAAAGACTATAAAATACAGAGTGAAAGACTCTTTAGAATGGTGGCAATTTATTTCTGAGAAGAGATGTTACGGCTACTCGCATCCATGAGAAGATCCTTATTACAATGAGGTTCTAAGTGCCTTTTTAACAAAAGTAAAATCCAAAACCCTGACCCCAGAAGATGAAAATCCAAAAGGTTTGTGGGCAACGATGGGGGTAGTTGATACGTCAACTTCCTAGGGGCGTAACTTTTGCATACGATCTCTGTTTGGGGAGCTCAATAGCTTGTTGGAAATATCTGTCCGAGAATTACAACTTTTGGGTGAGCAACAATGATCTATTATCCATGTTGCTCCTCGTTTTCTCAAAAAACATTGTTTAGGGCCTCAAAATGGCCCTAGAAGTTAATAACTGTTAGAAATAGTAAATTACCAAAATTGCCAAAATCATGTTTTGGGCCAGTTAGAGAAGGTGGGTGGACACCGATATCCACCTGGATCAATCCTCCCTCCTTAGGAAGAAATGGTCTCCATTGCGTTGATTTCCTGGGGGAGAGGGGAAATCAATTGTTGAATCTGAATCTTGGTGAGCTGCTTGCCTTGTTGGAACCATTGCACTGCTTGGTTTGTTGAAGGTCGTCACGAACCTGTGGCTGGAAGGGCTGGACCTTTTTAACTAGTCTGGTTCCATGAGATGACTATGTGTAGAAGGAATCTTTGTTCTTTGCTGCAACCTTGTCGACCTGCTTCTGGTGGATAGAAGGTTCTTGGGCCGAGGCTGTGGTGGTTGCAGTATCCTTTTGTTCCCCTTTTGAATAGATCGTGGAGAAGATTAATTTTGTAGTATGAGATCCTACCCTGCGATACTGTTTAGGTGGGACAACAGTCAAAACTACCTCTAGTATTCTGTAGAGATGACCCCCCAAAGTAACAATGACACTATGTGGTCGAGACTCATAAATAGCGTGGCGCTTCCACATATATGGCTGGCCCAAGAGAACATCACAAACATCCAATGGGGAAACATCACATAATACCTCATCCTTGAAGGGTTGGATGCCGTATGACAATTGACACTGTTGGGTGACACGAAGATCTCGTCCTTGGCGAAGCCACCTGATGTTGTATGGTTGTGGGTGTGGTGTTGTTGACAATCCCAGCTATTTGACGACCTCTGCTAAGATGAGGTTTTTTCTGGCTTCCGCTATCAACAATAAAATGCAGCGGGGTTCCCTTCACCCACATCTGTGAATGAAAAAGGCACTCCCCCTCTTCAGGATCTGTTGATTCTTCTGGTTGAATTGTTGCGGTCACGAAAATGGTAGTGGGGTGTGTGTCGATGATTTGTCTTTTACCAGTATTTTTAGAATCGGATTCTGAATCATGGTTCGGTTCCTTATCTTTGATCTCGGCCACCAGTGACTATTTTGAGTGACATTCATCGGTGTTGTGCCAGGGGATTTTGTGGAAATTGCACCATTTTCTGGTCTCCTTTTTTGTCTTCCCCTGCCCCTTCTTTCCTATGGCTTGGACGGGTTTTTAGGAGACTGTTTGTTAGGGCCATATTTGTCATAATTTGGTTGTTGCGGATTTACAGACTTGAATTCTCGTTTGTTCTGGTGCTTAAATTTCTACTCGATTTTAATAGCATATCGATAAGCAACATCGAGTGATGAGATGTCCAAAAAATCCATTTCAGTCTGGATGTATCTGTGTAGAGCCCCACGGTATTTCAGAACCAAATGTCGCTCGGAGTCTTTGATACCCATTTTGGTGCGTAAGGTATGGAAGGTATTGGTGAACTCAGGAATTGCTTGCCCCTTCTCTTGTCGCAGTGTGGTCCATCTCATGTACTGGTCCTCATAGTTGCCAACAGGGTAATATTGTTCCTTTACCGCATCCACAAAAAAATCCCAAGTGGGCTCGGCCCCATATATTCCAGACTCCTCTGTGGAACTCTGCTCCCAATAAGTTTCCCACAAATGTTTGGCATGGGGGAGAGCCTTAAGGAGTGTGAAGGTGATATTTTCCTTGTCGGAAAAATTATGAATAGAGAAATAAACTTCTAGCAGATTTAACCATTTATCCAGGGCATCTGCATCTATCTGTCCTTCAAATACAGGAAAATCAAAATTAACTTGTACCTTGAAGGCAAGGTGCCTCCAAAGTGGTCGCTTGATGAATATGCGCTTGTTACTATTGGAAGGTGTTGAAGGATGTGGGAAAAATTCTCCATCATTTTGTCCCTTTGACCTCGTCAAGGACATGCACTGAAAATGATCAAGAGAAGCCTTCTCTATTACCACTGATCCAAATTATTTTCGACACGAAATGAGAGCGGAGATATAACACATAAATATTTAGAGATATTGCAAGAGAGACAACAATATAACATAGATATAGCAGAAATAACAAGAGTCACAAATATACATTAATGCACTATTTCTATTAATGAAGTAAATGTACAGAGACTGTAAAATACAGAGTGTGATGGATACTCCCATCCTTGAGAAGATACTTATTACAATGAGGCTCTAAGTTCCTTTTTAACAAAATTAAAATCCAAAACCCTAACCCCGGAAGATGAAAATCCAAAAGGTTTGTGGGCCCCGATGGGGGTAGTTGATACGTCAACCTCCCAGGGGTGTAACTTTTGCATACGATCTCCGTTTGGGGCGCTCAATAGCTCGTTGGAAAGATCTATCCGAGAAATACAACTTTTGGGTGAGCAACATCGATCTATGATCCACGTTGCTCCCCAATTTCTCAAAAAACATCGTTTAGGGCCTCAAAATGGCCCTGG
Organism: Picea engelmannii; assembly: GCA_009831015.1. Classification (NCBI taxonomy): domain Eukaryota; kingdom Viridiplantae; phylum Streptophyta; class Pinopsida; order Pinales; family Pinaceae; genus Picea; species Picea engelmannii. Next base: position 2,318,790 of record ML778258.1, read on the forward strand.
AAGTTAAAACTACTAAAAATAGTAAATTACCAAAATTGCCAAAAACATATTTTGGGCCAGTTGGAGAAGGTGGGTGGCCATCGATATCCACCTGGATCAATCCTCCCTCCTTTGGAAGTAATTTTCTCCATTGCGTTGAGTTCCCGGGGGAGAGGGGAAAGCGATTGCTGAATTTGAATCTTGGTGAGTTGCTTGCCTTGTTGGAACCGTCGTGCTACTTGGTTTGTTGAAGGTCATCATGAACCTATGGCTAGAAGGGTTAGACCTTTTTATCTAGTCTAGATCCATGAGATGACTGTGTGAAGAAGGAATCTTTGTGCTTTGCTCCAACCTTGTCGACCTGCTTCTAGTGGATAGAAGGTGCTTGGGCCGAGGCTGTGGTGGTTGCAATATCCTTTTATTCCCCTTTTGAACAGATTGTGAAGAAGATGAATTTTTTAGTATTAAATACTACCTTGCGATACTGTATAGGTGGGACAATAGCCGGAACTACCTCTGGTATTCTGTAGAGATGACCCCCCAAATTAACAATGACACTACGGGTTCGAGACTCATAAATAGCATGGCGCTTCCACATATATGGTTGGCCGAAGAGAACATCACAGACATCCAATGGGGCAACATCACATAATAACTCATCCTTGAAGGGTTGGATGTCATATGACAATCAACACTGCTAGCTTACATGAAGATCTCTTCCTTGGAGAAGTCACCCGATGCTGTATGGTTGTGGGTGTGGTGTTGTTGACAATCCCGATTGTTTGATGACCTCTGCTGAGATGAGGTTTTTCTGGCTTCCTCTATAAACAATAAAATGCAGTGGGGTCCCCTTCACCCACATCTGTGAATGAAAAAGGCCCTCCCCCTCTTCAGGATCTGTTGGTTCTTCTGGTTGAATTGTTGTAGTCGCGACAATAATAGTGGGGTCTTCCTCGATGATCTATCTTTTACCAGTAATTTCATAATCAAATTCTGAATCAAGGTTTGGCTCCTTGTCTTTGATCTCAACCACAAATGACTATTTTGATCAACATTCATCAGTGTTGTGCCAGGGGATTTTGTGGAAATCACACCATTTTCCGGTGTCCTTCTTTGTCGTCCTGTGACCCTTCTTTTCCTATGGCTTGGACTGGTTTTCAGGAGACTGTTTGTTAGGGCTATCTTTGTCATACTTTGGTTGTTGTGGATTTGCAGACCCGAAGTCTTTCTTGTTCTGGTGCTTAAATTTTTGCTTGATTTTAATAGCTTATTGATAATAAGCATCGAGTGATGAGATGTCCAGAAAATCCATTTTAGTCTGGATGTATTTGTGTAGAGCCCCACGATATTTCATAACCAAATGTCACTTGGAGTCTTTGATACCCAACTTGGTGTACAAGGTTTGGAAGGTATTGGTGAACTTTGGAACTGCTTGGCCCTTCTCTTGTTGCAGTGTGGTCCATCTCATGTACTGGTCCTCATAGTTGCCAACAGGGTAATATTGTTCCTTTACTGCATACACAAAAAAATATCAAGTGGGCTCGGCCCCATATATTCCAGAATCCTCCATGGAACTCTGCTCCCAGTAAGTTTCTCACCAATGTTTGACATGGCAGAGAGCCTTAAAGAGTGAGAAGGTGATCTTTTCCTTGTCGTAAAAATTATGAACAAAGAAATAACCTTCTAGCAGATTTAACCGTTTATCTAGGGCATCTGCATCTATCTGTCCTTCAAATACAATAATATCAAAATTAACTTGTACCTTGAAAGGTGAGGTGCCTCCAAAGTGGTCGCTTGATGAACATGCGCTTGTTGCTATCGGTAGGCGTTGAAGGATGTGGGAAAAATTCTCCATCATTTCTTCCCTCTATCGCGTGAGAGCTTGCTCAAGCAACAGACTGATAGGATCGTCTGCTCAATCGCTTTTCTTTTCTTCTGCCGTTGAGGGTTTCTTGGGTGTGTGAGAGAGATTTTGCTCAATAGAGACAAGCTTGAGACCCAACTTGCTATACTCAGACCTCGTCGGGGACATGCACTGAAAATGATCAAGAGAAGCCTGCTCTGATACCACTGATCCAGATTATTTTTGACACGAAATGAGAGCGGAGATATAACAAATAAATATTTAGAGATATTGCAAGAGAGACAACAATATAACAGAGATATAGCGGAAATACCAAGAGTCATAGATATACAGTAATACATGATTTCTATTAATGAAATAAATGTACAAAGACTGTAAAATATAGAGTGAAAGACTCGTTAGAATGGTGTCAGCTTATCTCTGAGAAGAGATGTGATGGCTACTCGCATATGTGGGAATATCCTTATTACAATGAGGTTCTAAGGGCCTTTTTAACAAAATTAAAATCCAAAACCCTAACCCCGAAAGATGAAAAGTCCAAAGGTTTGCGGGCCTCGATGGGGGTAGTTAATACGTCAACTTCCCAGGGGCGTAACTTTTGCATACGATCTCCATTTGGGGTGCTCAATAGCTTGTTGGAAAGATCTATCCGAGAAATACAACCTTTGGGTGAGAAACATGATCTACGATCCATGTTGCTCCTCGTTTTCTCAAAAAGCATCATTTAGGGCCTCAAAATAGCCCTGGAAGTTAAAAACTACTAAAAATAGTAAATTACCAAAATTGCCAAAAACATGTTTTGGGCCAGTTGGAGAAGGTGGGTAGCCACCGATATCCACCTGGATCAAATTTATACCCCTTTTTAATGATTCCTCCATGACAATAAACTAACGAGCTTCAACATTTTCATCATCCTTCACTGTTGTCTCTTCTTTGGAAAGTTCCATACTTGCATCACTGTATCCTTGCATAGATCTTTCTAATATGCCATGTACTTAATCGTCTAAAGTATCTCCAAGGAAATTAGTTATTCCCTTCACATATTCATCATCTCCATCCTTTGAACATTCACAACTTTGTCTTTCACATCTTTCAAGATACAATGTTGTCCCTTCCTATGAAATGCCATATTTGCGACTATGTCTCTCCTCGATTCCTTCATTCGGCAATTCTTCCTTTAAGAAAGTTTCAAGTGGCATCCTATCTCCATGATTTTTATAACATGTACAACTTTCAATCACACGAAATACATTAGTTTTAAAAATATGTTACTCCCGAGTCTCTTTATATGCCTCTAGCATCCTCTCCTTATCCATGCTCTCCATGAGGTATGTACTTTGAACCTCATCTTCCCCTCCAAGATTCAATCCCTTCTCTAGTTCACAAAAGTGAATAGTTGTTCATGTTTCAAAGGACTTCTTGTACTCAACTTCTATGAGTTATTCTTCTCTTATCCGAGCAACCAATCTTAACTTCATCTTCACCAGCTATATGTTCCATTTCATCTTTTTCTTCCTTAGTATCCAACCACATTTTTTGTCTTCCTCACTTTCTTGTAGCAACTCCATTACTACGCTAAGTATTTCTTTTAACTCAACAAACTCTCTATCATATTTCTCTTCACTCACCTTCCTACCAATTGTTTTGACATTCTCTTTGCCCTTCTTGTGGATTTTCTTTGAACCTATGATATGGACATCAATAGTCATCTCTATTTCCTCCTTGTGAACTTCTCCTAGTTCACTATGAGTTTCATCAATCCTTTCCTCTGTAGAAAGTGTTCTCACTCTCCTATCAAATATATCATCATGATTGCTCCTCATATTGACTTATTGGTATCACTTATGGCTCTCTCTTCTAGAACCTTCTCAACACTCTTGCACTTATTTGGCTTCTGCACCTACTCACCTTTCTTTGAGAACTTATATTGTTCTCTTCACTTCCATTCATCAGATGGACTTGTTTACAACATCCCTTTTTGTTGCAAGGTTCTTTCTTCCACAAGCTTCTTCACTTGAGAGATTTTCTTGCTCCCTCTTCTTTTGCCACAGTTATGTTGGTTGTAAGGGTTGTTGATCATTACCCTCTTTCCTTATGCTACTACCTACAAACACAAATGTTTCTTAACTAGATTTAATTATAAAAACATCATACCAATACTTATAAGATATGTTCCAAGATCTTGTCTAATCAACATCTCTCCCCAATTTTTCCTCTTGGTCAGAATGGCCTCGATATGCCACTTAAAAGTTCCTATGATGAACTTTGTCTCTTGCTCTCTATCACCTAAAAAATTTCAAAGATAATTTAATTTCTCTAATACTAAAAATGAACTCGATTCATTTAAGGTATTTCATTTCAAATCAAATACAAAGGAAAAAATAAATTTCCCTCTCTAATACAAAAAATAATGACCTCCCGACCTATTGTCCCATAGGTGCAAAGTTATAAATTAATTCTTTTTGCAGCTAAATACTCGATCTGCTCTTAAAATCTCAATATGGGCCCAAAAATCCCCTTTATATAGAGTTATGAAATATATATTTCACACCTTACCATTAGTGCTCAAAACTAGGTGTTAATCCTTCATTTCAGTCCACATCACCAATAGCCATGACCATGAGCTTATCTACTTAAAATTTGACTCCTTGGAGATTATTCTCCATATGATAAGAGGTTGTTACCAAGCACCTTGTCTTTAGGTGGTTTACCACATGAAAAACAATGGTTTATCTCCTTCACTGAGTGCATGAATGAATAGTGGTTTCAAAACTACTTGCAGGGGTGCACTATATATTCCCTGCTCTCCACGTGTCCCTTGGTGGATTTTACATTACCATTAGTGCAGGGTAGCTTTTCATTAACCCTTGGGCTCATTTAATTTCTTCTTTCAAATACAACTACAATCTGTGGTCACAACCTAAACTCCTTTTCTCTACCACTATCTTGGTATTTTACAGGTCAACTTCCAACCTCCATGTGTCATCTTCAGACACATCGTTATATTCAACTCCAAATATATCTCAACTGTTAATCAAAATCATTCCATTGGATATACTTCGATTATTGGACTATGCCAACATGATTATGACAACTAGCCAATCAAGCACCTCCATGCATTCTCTTCCAATCTGTCGATATGGTTACGTAAACTTATCTAGACTGTTGGTTTGATTGCTCCAAACAGATCCTCACTATTGATCACACTTTTACTTCATCATATATCTTCTGTTTCCCCACCAATCACATTCGTTGATCAGACTAATCCTATCAGAGTACTTCCAACATATTCTATACATGGATTGCGAAGGTCTCTGGAACAATTTTTGTCGGACTCCAAACCCATGATAGATGTTGGTAGTTGATATAACATTTTGATCGACGATATGATCTTCTTGTTGTGAAACTTTCCTTGGACCTTAATATGCAATTGGGACTTAATATAAGGTTGGGTGAATGGTTGAAATTCTCCTCCATGATTTTACAACTCGATCCTTTGAAATTCTCTTATTGGTCTCCCGATCTAACGATCCATAGTTCCCTTGACTTAACAATGAAATCTCATACCTCTATATTCATTCAATGGTCATGATTAATCTCCTAAAATAATATAATGGTTCTAGGAACTTTATTTCTATTGATCCCACGATCCAATAGCTTAATATCCCATTTGATTGATGAAACATGTACGTTAAATTTATAATTTGACAATCTAGATAATTTTTTTCACCTTTTAGCAAGATCATTTATTATTGTGACAAATAAGGATCATTGATCCTGGTAGTGATCAATGATCATCAATCTAGCTCACTCATTATGGATTAAAGAGAGTTAATATTCCATAAAGAGTTCTTCCAATAAGAACTTTCCTCCCTTTATTTCAATAGGTATTCAAGGGACCTCCATACCAAAATGAGGAAGAGAATTCCTCACTATTAGACCCGCATTTCATGAATTAACAGAGATAATAAACACACAACTATCAACATATGTCTTTGGATGAACATTTCCATATAACACTCACATTAGAGTGATTTCATTACTCGATTGTACACATATTGTACATAGCGTTTACATAAGGCCTCTCTCCTTCAACGTCCTTTCATAATATCACTCTCTAGCCTGATTTCCTCATTGGATGATAACCTCCTATACAACCTTGGGATTACAACATTTAAAAAAAGACTATGAAACCATAATATGTTTTATATCTTGAAAACTCTCACAAAACTCCTTAGGATCCTTCAGATCCTTAATATTCTCAACAATAGTTCCTAAGATCTCTCTAGATCCACAAAATCCTCATGATTGTTACACCTCACCTCTAAGATCTCTGTAAATATTAGAAACTCTTGAAATATGCTAAGAAAGGCATATTTGATTACATTTCCAATTCAACAAACTCTAAGACTTCTAGTATTTAATTAAAATATAGGAAATTACAATAATTTCAAATTAGGGAACCGACTCCCTTAGTAAATTCAAAGACCCCCTAGGTCTAATCAAACAAGGTTGTTTTGGAGGAAAAATGTTGTTGCATCACTAAATGATTATTGTAAGAAAACACTTCTCACTTAGTGATCATATGGTTAACAAAGAGAGGAATTTTAACACATAGAGAACGTAACTTAGATCACGTACATGCCTTATATCCACAAAATAAACTAGGCAATCAGTTAGTCAGATATACAGATAACATTTAAAAGAACTAATCATTTCTCCATCAAATATGACCATCAAATCATAAAGAGAAAAGGAAAATAAATAGAAAAACTAAAATTAGAACAAAAAGTGAGAAAATAAACTAAATAAATCTAAAGAAAACCAAAAACCCAATCTACCCCTTTCATGAAATGTATTTTCTTATTTATTTACATTTCACATATATATTTCTATTTATGTAAAGATGAAAATAAGAGCAACAACTTGAGACTCAAGTAGGATGGCACTTATCATAAAGGAAAACATCATTTTCTTTTCATGTAGGGCTCATGACTTTGAAAACATTACACAAGGAAGGCTTACTAGCATTCCAACCAACATAAACATATGTTAAAGGAAAGTGACCTATCAAGACCTAGAAGAAATAATTACCATCCTTCAAAATTTTCCAACCAATAAGATGAGTTTTTCATTTAAAAATGAAAGTTTCAATTGGATCAAGAGGGATATCAATATCGAGATGACTAACTTCTGATTGAAACATTGTATTTGAAAAATAATTAAGTATTTCAAGATCTTGATTAACTTCATAAGGATCTTCAAAATAAAACTTATTTAGTGTATCAAAAAAGTTTTGTAATATCCTCAAATTATTAGAAAATAAATTCCAAATTGAAATTAGAAATGAATTTCCATTTATGGAAATTCATATTTGGAAATAAATTGCCATTTATGGAAAACATGGATTTAAAATTTTGGATTATGTAATTATTATTTTATGATTGTTGGGCAAAGGTTTGACTTTCCCAATTGTCCACTTTTGATGGACACATGTATGAGACAATTTTTTTAATAAATTAAATGCTGGAAGACAAATGGAACAACCAGGTTAAATATAACTCACTATGACTCCATGAGTGGCGAACCTGTTTGAGTTAACTCAGAGTTGATTTTTACAAGTGGCATAAGTTGAGTTCGGTCACTGGAAGCCCCTAAAAATCATGGATTTGTAAGGTTGCGAATTTTCCTAAGGTGGTAGGGAATGAAAAGTCCTAGGCATAGGATAAATGGAACATATGTGGGAGGTAGGACGTTGCTTAGTATGTTGGGGATTGAGAACTGTTTTGATGTTAAGAACACATCTGGTGTGAGGAAAAGCATTTTTTGAATTGTTGAAGGTGACAATGGCTAAGGATTGTGACTTAATTTTCCATTATGGAGTCATGGTCAGGCTAGGAGGTGATCAGGACAAGTGATTGTGGTTGTTCTGTTTTTACGATTAGGTGGAACATGGCTGTTCCATTTGTTTTTCCAAAATCAAACTTCAAATATGTATCTCAGGTATGTACTCAAATTGTTGATTTTATATTGTTGATGTTATACAATTGATGTTATGTTTTATATTTCTATACTTCTAAATTCGAATTGATTAAGTGGATTATGTAGTTGTGTTAGATTCACTATTTACCACTGTGTAAGAGTACTTGTAGTGATGTTTATCTGAAGTATTATAGTTTAGTATATATATATAT
>ML778258.1:2326914-2368362 GCA_009831015.1 Picea engelmannii
AAATCAAAATACTTTAGAATGAAAAGTATAAATGGACTGTATTGAAATTCCTACTAATATGATGAGTATAGGTGGAAAATAATAAAAGTAGGAAATACATACTTTTTATCTCTTATCATACTAAAGGTATCTGATATAGTAGATCACAAAATGTTTGACAACAATACACTTATTACAGTCAATAGGTCGATGACCAAAAGTATTACAACTTGGGTTTTCCATCGATCCAAGAACCCAATAACTAATCTAAACAGAGTTTTCAAACAGTCAACATAAAATTGTCTATGACAGAAGTGAGTGCGCGCATGGACCGGTGGAAGGAAAATGGAACCTGAATACCTTTTGTGGATAGGCCAGTTCTTTCACCAAGTGCATTATCTTTTCTCCCAACCTAAAAGGAATCCATATGATGGTATTAGTAACTTACTAACATCCAAACCATTTAAGTAATGAGGTAAATAATTGATTCGAAGCTTAACTTATCTTAGCTTCTGATTGAATATCATAGTGTCTTGATTCTCCTTGCGAAGCATTCGATCCATGACTCGGGAGGGGAGTAGGTGCGTAATCTATATGATGGGTTCCCTCGTAAGAAAAAACAGACCCATCATCAATTTGTATCCATGCGCAATTTTTTCACTTGCGAAAGTAAGAAAAGTAAGAAAATATTTAATCAAGTTTTGTGGCTTTGTAACCCCTGTACATATCTTTATATTATAAAATATAGAGAACAAATATACAAAGAACGTAAAGGATGTAATCAAGAGAAGGATTTTATTAACCAATAAGTATTACTTCGAAGAAATTACCAACCCTTGTACAGAGGGCCAAAGAACAAAAATAATATATCATGGAGAAGCTAACATTTAAAAGAACAAAACTATCATATGTTCCATAATACACAAGGATAATGCTTGCAGTAAGGAAAGTATTAAATTAAGAAGTACTAACAGAGATACACAGTATGCGATTTGGTTATATATATATGGTAATAATCATAGTAAGAAATTTTAAATTGAGCATCATTTAGAGAAGTGCAAAGGATGCAATCTAGGTGCATAAAAATTACAGTAAGAACCTAATTCACATGTTAAAGTTTAATAGTGCAAGAAATTGTTCAAAACCTAGGAATATCTTTCCCCGTACATTCAACAGATGATATGGTGAACGAATAGAAGCATAAGGTACAACAAGTAATAAACAAGGATACCATTTTTTTTAGTGCAAAGTTGTCGAACATCAGAAATCCCTAAATTACATAAATGGTTTATTTTTAATTGTGATAGATGAGCGATCAAGTAAAGGTCATTGCTGATATGGTCATGAGTTATTTAAACAAAAACAAAGTATGATTATTCTTGACAGGAAATTTCATAACCAGTGAATACAAAGAAATGTTGTTTCTATTTTCAAAGAGAATAAGAGCCTTTAATATTTCTATACATATACAAAGTACAATTATCAATTTACATACATAATTTAAAAAAAATGAAAACGTCAACTCTGTAACAACTTCAATAAGTGTACTAATTTTCGAAGGCTACGGTCGAATCCTAGAATACAAGAATAACACTATAGTCATTCGACCATGAATTTCACCCAAGGTCTGCATGTATAGTTCTCGAAACTGAAGGTTATTTTCTTTTACAACACCCTTTAGACAAAGGCCATGGGTGTAACGACCTCTATTCAGATTTAAAAATGAAAAAGAGAAAATTTTCAGAGGGTTTATCTTGTAGCAATAATGATTTTGACCATGGTCTGAATGGGAAGGAACCTTGAATAATACGGGCTTGAAGACCGATAGCGAGCATATAAGAAATAGAGTAACCTCATCAAACCTGAGTGATAAACCTAAAGGATTTAACCTAACATACAAATGAAATATTTATCACAATGGAACCTAGAATGAAACACATACAGAGGTGAAAATATCATGCATTATCAACCCTCAAACAAAAATAAAAAACATAATGTATGTGACATAGAACTTCATAGAGATTGTATTGTCCCAGATGAAGAATGCATTACATAGACAAAGAACACATTATTTAGAGAACACATTTGAACCTAACAAATAACGCATTGCATAAAGAATACAATGCACAAAGAATGTTTTTCATAAATAATGCATTGCATAGAGAACACAAGCTTTAGAACAGTTACTTACATATGTTTGTGAAGAACCCTTTAGTGCATTGTTTACCTCCATCCCTCACGAGATATGAGCACTACCAAAATTGTCAGTCGCATACATTGAAGACAGAAAATGCATTATGAGACCAAAGATGGCGACTACGAGGAGAGAATGACACCTCGAGCCCCTCATTAGTGGGTAAGAGCGACTGGTACTCCCTCACACCTTTTCCATGTGAAATCGACTGAAGTGGCGAGTCCACATTGGGCAATTCCCTATAGTGTCAATTATGGAGGGTACTAGATATGTCTATAGTCATTAATGGACCTTCCATAAGGTAAATTCCTACACGCTATTACATCCTAGGTTCAGACCTGACCTGACACCCACCTAAATTACGAATTATGAACCACTAAAATGTTGTGTTGTATATGTTTAACCATGGATCAGGTGTGCAATGTTAGCATGTGCATAGGTTAAAACTTTATTGTTGTGTTTACATCATATTTTCCTTGTTTCAATATAGTTCATTACACTATGGTAAGGTGGTATGTTGTTATGGGGTGTTATAAACCTTAGCACATAGATTTTTGACTTGGATAGTTATGTCTCCTAGTTCAACATTATGTTCACTAGTGTCTTAATCTTGTTGCTATGAATTATTTCACTTACATGTTTTATAACATAGTTTATGACACCATTATAATATGGATAGTGTGGTTCTATGTAACCCGAGTGCTTATGCTATGGACTTTGATAGTGATAGCCACTAATTCATCAATGCAAATAAATGTAGGAATCTAATCTAACAAAAATGCTATGATGAAATAAAACAGTAGGAGATTGGTTGGGTTTAAATCTTCTTCAAATATTTAGGATGGATAATACAGTGGATGAAAAACTTCTATGTTTATAAATAGTAGAATAAGATATATAATGGAATATCTTCTTCTGTCACGGATAGTTTTGATGATTAATAGACTTTAGTTTTTTAGTGACAATTTTTATTTTATTTTAGTGAAATTTGGGGTAGATTACAAGTATCCATCAATTTGATTTTACCTTTCATCATTTATATCATCATAACATGCTTTATCATAAAGGGGACTATAAATGATAACAATGTCTTCCTTTGCATAATAAACTTCTTCCTTGGATGTGTACGAATCAAACATTTGAGATAAACCATGATCTTGAGGTTGGATTTGCCTAATAGTTTCAAGAAAGGTGGTATTTTGAATGTGAGAAATGGATTGATTGGTAAAATCATCTTTGACTCAAAGATTTGGGGTGTTCATATCATGTTCATTATTATCAAAGCATATATGATCGTCTGGGATTTCTTTATTGACACATTCATTTGGCGAAACAATATTTTCGGTATGAAAGGTATTAGCAAAGAGATCTTCTACCACCTCCTCAAAAGGAAAATCATATGAGGATACTTCATCCCCTGAATCATCTTTCTCACTTTCTTCAAAAATATTATGACAAAGAAGGATATCATGAGCAATCTTATGAAAGTCAAGTTTATTTTATTTCTCCAGATTCGTCCTCTAAGAGTTCTTTATTAGATAAAACATGATTTTTCTAAAAATGAATTTGGAAAAAAGTATCACTAAATGGAAAGGAATAGAATAAGGTATCATGATCAAGGATAACATGAGTAGATTCATATAATTTAGACTCATTACAAACCCCTAGATGTCTTGATAAAATATCATGAGATGCAAAATTATCTTCTTGACCATTCAAGAAGAGGTAAGGGTTTTCATGATAATCCTGTTTGGATTCTATGGAAAATATACAAGTCAATTGCGCATAAGGACCACTACAAAAATAACATTGAGGAGGGGTAGGTGGAGAAGGAAAGTCATAAATGAATTTTGTAAAAATTTTATTTCCCACCAAATTAGGGTTAGGACTTATTAACCTATACCAATATCGTGCTTAGCCACAAAGAGTAAGAGGGAAAATGTCATAAAATTCTGGTACCCCAATAGATTGACAAAACTAAATGAACTTTTTGACATGATCGTGAGTAGGCTTCCATAGGTAACCTTCAAAAGTAGGACAACCAACCATAGATACATTGGTAACCAAATCATAATCATGTTTATTGATGATAATGGAAAGCAAATGAACTGTTGCAAAAATAAATATAAGCATTTAAATCAAAAATGGAGAAAAACCATTGAATGGTCCTCCCTATTATGGTCTCCAAAAATATGTTGATATTGAGGAGACTAGGGAGTTCCCAAAACCAACATTTCAAACCTCTTGGTGAAATAAACCAAGAAGAGGCAAGAATGGTGACCCTATTTTATATCCTAGATACTAGAACTCTAAGCACGAATATTATATTTTAATAATTTTTACTTGTACTCGAGTGAAATGAAAATTAAATAAAGTATAAATGCTTGAAAATAAAGTTGAACTAACCTAACCTTAAGTTACAAGAATTGAATCCTTTATTGCATGCTATTTCTTTTATTAATTTTTTGTGATTTTTCCTTTTTAGTGGGTAATGCATATTAAAATAAAGTTAGTATGAATTAGTGATAGAATAAAATACTCTAAAAAAACTTACAATTAGTTAACTCTTTGAAAAATTGTTGTAAATAAAATAAGGGAGGTTGCTGAGCAAAAAGTCCCTGCCCAAGGTAGAAATAAAAGATAAAATGTCATTTTTTTGTTTTCATGTCTTCTTGCCTATATCTGGTGCTTGGTAGATTAGTGGGTGGCTTGGATCGAGTGGTTTTACCGGGGATGGAGCACGTCCTTCCTCCTTCCTGGGAAGCACAACCCGTGACCATTCTTGAGCAAGCATGTATCCATCTTGCCTCTAGCCAGGGTGCTCTGCGCTGGATGTTTCGAGGCCTTACTCTTGAGGGGCATCAAAAATAGAATGAAACGACGGGGAAGAAGGTAAGAAAAGAATGATTCGAGGCCCTACTCTTGAGGGCCATCATAAATAGAATGAAACGACGGGGAAGAAGGTAAGAAAAGAATGATTGATGCCACGTGAAAGGGAGGGCATTCCTTCCACCCGAAACAGAGAACCCTCAGACTATCTACTTAATTCGAATTATTACCTGACTTAGTCCGTTGATAACGCATTTAGATATAATCTGGAGACGGGTGTTCTCGCGGGTCTTTGTTATTGTTATTGTTTTTCAGATTACCCAGCTTCAGGTTATCATTATAGCCTCTCTATGCGTTTTTTTATAAGCCCAACTTGATTCTTCGAACACTTTCTGCTACTCCCGTTCATAAAAACTTAACGCAGTATTCTATTAAAATTCAAGACGTCCAACAATTTCCTTGGTTTCCATCGATCAAGTCAAATCATGATGAACCTACCTACGCTACCTCAGCCATTGATGGACCTGTGTTTAACTCACCGTCCCTTTTAAATCCTCAGACATTGATAAGATTTTCCTTAATTCTTAGTTGGAATTGTAGTTTAACCTTGAAATCTGATAATTGTTTAATAAGATTTTCCCCTAATTCTTATTAGCACTCAATTAAGAATCCACATAAGTTCAATTCGAACTTCGCATAAGTTATCAAGCACAACGATTTAATTCTTGCCACATTTTTCTTTGGAGTGCACTGATTTACTAAGCATTTGACAAATTTACTGCGCGAAATTCGAGCCACACATCGTTGTTTTTTCCTCAGATGCCAGTGGATCAAATCGTTCAAAGAAAAAATTGAAAACCCACGTTCAAAGAAAAATTTGAAAACCCAAATAAACAATGATGGTCTTTTTCGTGTCTCTGACTGAGCGCATACCTTTCTAGAAAAAGGTGACAATTGAAACAAGTCAATGTTTGCATGCCCTCCACTTTCTTATTTTCCATGTTCGTTATATGCATTTCAGGCATCTTTGTTTATCCTGGGCTGTTGTCTGGGTCAAGTTCTTTAAATCGAGCACCTTCCTACGTTTCCTTCCGCAATGGAAGACTAGAAACCAGATCTATCTTCCCGGATCGATCTACAGGCGGCTATTCATTGAAGATTTGTGTTGTTTATTTCTTTCCTTGTTAAATTTTTGCATGCGGTGGGATTTTACTGGTTTCTTCTTTTTTGATCTTGGTTTTTGCAGGTTTTTTCTCTTGCTTCCCGCGGGGTTTGATCTTGGTTTTTGCAGGTTTAATGGGGTTTTTGGAAATAGATGGGAAGAATAATAACGTACAACATTTTTGTGAAAGATTAATTCTATGAAGGCATTTGGGTGCCGAAATGGCTTGATTTATGTTACCTAAGAAAGTTAGTTTGTGTAATTTATCACATGCTGGCATCTAATGCTAGATAATGCTTACACTTCCTTTTCCTGTTCTCTTGGACAGGTTCTTTTCTGCTACAAGATTTTCGCTTGCCAGAAGCAGAACTGGGGCTTTCTTTTATGGTATTCTATGAATCGGGTCTTTGTCTTTTTGGTATACTGTGAATTGGGTCTTTGCTTTTATTGTTTTCTGTGAATTGGGTGTTTGTTCTCACCAACGAACTACATAGCAGGCAGCAGATTGGAGATTCTAGCAAGCCCCTAATTGAACGAGGAAGAAACCAAGTGCTCTATGAACCGCACATGAAACCATTAGATCGCACTAGTCGAACAGAAGTCTCAATTGCAGGGCAGGCGCCCGCTACTTTCCATCGGAACCGCCTCTGTGCATATCGCCATTTTCTCGCCTGGATATGCGGACTCAACATGGTGTCTGCGTGAGCTGGTTCTTATGTGGAATAAGTCCAATTCTGCAGAACAAGTTATTGCGTGGATCATCAGAGTCCACTCAAACAGAAAATGAAAATGCCATACTTTATGAAAGAATACAGTACAACTAATCATACATGCATCTAGCCATGGCAGGGCAGGGCGAGTCCCATTTCTTCCATAAAACAACACAACCCCATTCCCGCGGTAAAACATAGGCATTTACAATGACCATAGATATAGCATCAAGACATAAAAGAATGGTACGATCACTAATTACCGAACTCTGGATTTATTGATCAAATCAAAATTCTTGCAATGATTTTTGTTTTTAAATACCCCTTAACGTGAATCTTTTGGAGCCACGATGGGCGAGGGTACGGTATGCGGAATCACTGAGTAATCATGAACAGAAAGGTAGATGCTACCCAACACTTGAGAATTGGAGAAACGCCCTCAAAGAGATCTCGAACATAGTCGCTCGAGGCCTACAATGAAGGTTTTATACATAGTGGAGGGAAAGTGCTTGACATTTCAATTGCAATTTGGTAAGCCTTCCTCCTGAGCTTGCCTTACTTATTGCCTTACTTATGCTTTACTTACAATTGAAATCAATATTCTGAATATAGACACAGACAAGTATCTTTAACATAAAATTAGAGGGAGTAAACTTATCTAGCAAAGCTATGGAATCGATCTTCAGTTTTGCTAGCATGCATAAAAAACTTATGCAAAGATTTCATGGGGAACTATGAAGAACAAGAACCACGTTTGTAGGATCTGTGTGGATCTTTGCATGGTGTTGTAAATGGAAGTGTTGTCAATAGATCAACAATGCACTATGCGATATGGATTATATTGTAGCAAACATAAAATGTTAAGAAGTAATGTTAGATTCATATCTAGTATTACTTCGTTTCATAAAAACGTTTATACAAATGTGTGTTGATAAACAGAATATGCGGAGATAAATTAAACTATTTTTCCCTATGCCTCGAGAAGAGGCCAAATAAGAGGTAGAATTTAAAACTTATGCTAATGAATC
The DNA here is from genome assembly GCA_009831015.1 of Picea engelmannii. NCBI lineage: Eukaryota > Viridiplantae > Streptophyta > Pinopsida > Pinales > Pinaceae > Picea > Picea engelmannii. The sequence goes on from ML778258.1 coordinate 2,334,817, forward strand.
ACATAGATTGCATGATTTGATGAAAACTTTGGTTAAAAGGCATTGGTTTCTATGTCAATTTAATAGAAAGTAGAAAAATCGATTACTATTAGTCTCTACTAGGACTAATAACAAAGTGCAATGGATTTTTATTTTCCTTTTGCTTTAAATATTAAAAAAGTTAAAATTAGAAAAGTAAATAAATAAAAGAATACATTTAAATCTTTAAAGAAAAGAAACATGTTAGTATTGCTTTGATTTTTCTGTGTTTTAACTTAATGTTGTAGTTAGTTAAAAGGAAAATAACTAATTAAAAAAAAAAAAAAAAACATGTTAGTATTGCTTTGATCTTTCTGTGTTTTAATTTAATGTTTTTCTGTGTTTTAATTTAATGTTGTAGTTAGTTAAAAGGAAAATAATTAATTAAAACTAATGAAATATTATATACATAAAATTACAAAAGAGAATGAATTAATGTGATTTGTATTTTTAAAACTTTACATTGAAACAAAATAAATAAAATCAAAGTCACAAGAGTTTAATTTTTATTTTTAAATGAAATCCCCAAACATTTCCTTGGATTTTTGGAAGCTTTGGTGGATTTGGAAAGTTCTAGTATTTAACTATTCAAGATGATATATATACTGAATATCCAAGCATACAGTGAAAACAATGAAAAAAATCAAGTTGAATTTTTAATGGAGCAATGTCCTTGAAACTCAAGGAAACTATTTGCAACCCAAATGCAACCCTGTTTTGGCCCCTTCTGCCACTATGGAAGACATTTGCCACTATGGAAGACATTCCCTACTACGAACAACTTCATCAAATCCATAATAGAAACAATGGAGGATGAATGATAAATGAAAGAAGAAAACCTCATTGTAATCCAAGAATGCCTCTCTCTAATAGTTTTTCCTCCTCATGTTGGTTGTTTGATGGTTTTTTATGTCATCAGATCGGCAGTTCGATTCGGTAATAGTTTTTCTTCCTCGTGTTGGTTGTTTGATGGTTTTTTTTATGTCATCAGATGGGCAGTTCCATTCGGTTAATGGTTAGTTTTGTTTTATGAACTGAAGTGAAGTACCTGGACCACATTTACTTTCTTTGTAAGGTAAAATAAATAAATAAATGTTTGTTGGGAGAAATCACCATTTGACGCGTCTCGTTCTGTTGTTTCGTGAAGGGATGGAGTTGAGGATAAAATTTAAATAAACTTGTCTTCCTTTTGACACAGAACAATATATTCACCATCTGGCCTTGAGTTTTTGTGAATTACTATCAACATTTGTCTTTACCTTAGCAACAATGTATGATGTTTGTCCTTTAGATAAATAGGTGACCAGGTATCAAAACTTCACAATTCTGTAATATATTTGGATTGTCTAGAGCTAAGACTTAATGAGTAAGGAAAAAAAAAGCTTCTACAACATTCGAAATAGAACTTGCCAACGCAGTTGTCTAGATGAATTTCTTTAATCTGGAAACTTTGGTTTGCACTAGTAATTCAAGGAAAAATCATCAATGAAACTTGGAACAGGCAGGTTTCATCACAAAATTTTTCTTTTGAGCGCCCTTCATATCTCCATTTAAGCTTTTAAGAACTTGAATATGAGCTTCAAATATCGTCTATGCAATAACACCATATGAAAGGGAAAAAGTGTTCTATTTTGGCTTGTATACGCTTTATTTGTTCGCCGTCATTCTTCACAGGAAAACAAGATGCAACAAGAGAACAATGCTCTCCATCTTTCTGAATAATTTCTAAAGTTAACACTATTTCGAAGGGATAATAAATTGCATGAAATGGTTGCACTCTTAGAAGAAAGGACATTTGTCTCCTTTCACGTGTCTCAATAAATTCCCAAGGCAACTTACAACATATTTATATCCATACAGTTATGATAGTAGACAAATGGTAGACTTTTTTTTCAACGAGTAGATACAATATGTCCATATTTTTGTGACAAGACTTGCATTCCATTTTAAAACCTTGGAGTGTAACAATGTTTATTTCTACACTTTTGGTTCATTGTGTAACATTCATGCAAACAGTAATTTTGGTCAAATCAACTGGATTACTAGTATACATATATCCATTGCTTAATTAAAATATTTCTTTTGTAGTTCTAGCATTATTTTTTGTTGAGCGATTTGATTGCAAACGTATCAATTCCATCAAGTATAACCCATCTTTGAAAGAGAGAAAGATAAGATATTTAAGGTTTGTCACATGGTTCCTGAGTGATTTTGTTACCATCTGATGGGTCGTGGACGTAGCTTCATCTGAGAGTTCCACTTTTGTTACGAGGTTACAGATGGAAGTAAAAATACTCTCAAGTTCTTTTTTTGATGCGTTTGAAAAAACAAACTCAATCGTAATGAGTAAAATAGGCACTAAATCTAACCTTCCACCCTAGAAAATTGGGGTTCATAGTCGTAATGCACCACTTCCATTTTTGTGACCTCACACTGTACATTATACCTAGCCATGTCTATAGTGAACCGAGCCATGGTGATAGTAACATCTTCGTATAAAATCTCAACAAGTTTTTCCATCCTCATCTATTTTACTACCCTATGACAATACAGTCTCTAGTGCTTGAGATATTGTGTATGGTCCCGTCTAGATTCCTATTTTTTAGGATGACTTTGATAAAAAAATCATGTACAAAGTCCTTTGACCCAAGCCAATCTTCCAAACCTCTTGTTCTTCATTCACCAATTGAAAGAGACTAGCAAACATAGCTACAAGAGAAATTATTAGTAAATCCACAATATATCATATCGTTATTATGTGTCATTGATCGGTTAAAAAATACATTATTTTATCAAATGCATTGAGTGATTAAGTATTACTATAGGTGAGTAGAATTGACAAATTGCATCATCCCTTATATCACTTGGAGATCCAATTCCATTGCTTGGGCATGAAGCCTCACATCGGGAAAAAGACTACTTATTAGTCCATGCCCTTAGGGCTAGGGAGTATTAGTAATCGGTTAGCGTTTGTTATATTAATTTCTGTACCAAAATCAATGCAAACACAAGATTTTAACCAACATTTTAATTGATCCATGAAATTCTCGATCTCACATTTTCTTTTTTATCTTAGCCTTCGGATTAGGGAGTATTAATAATGAGTTAGGGAGTATTAGTAATCATATTAATTTATGTACCAAAATCAATGCAAACACAAGATTTTAACCAAAGTTTTAATTGATCCATGAAATTCTCGATCTCACATTTTCTTTTTTATCATTGTTTTTCAGTTTGGCGTCTTATTTGGCCTCTTCCCGAGGCATAGTCAAAATATATGCAAAGTCTATTGTTTGAAACTTAGGAAATGATCAATACATGAAGGTGTTCATGTCTTGAGGTGAACTAATGCTATCTCGACAGATAACATTAGTTTGTTAACATTTAATGTTTAACCTCTTCACTCCCTTTCTTGAGTCAGGTTAGGTGCCCAATGAAGAGGTTCTTGAGTAACCGAGGTTTTTGAGTCAGGTTACGTGCCCGAGTCAGGTTACCTACCCAATGCACAGGTTCTTGAGTAACTGAGGTTCTTGAGTCACGTTATGTGCCCAATACAGAGGATGAGCACCATGCAAGATTTGTAAGATTTGTGTAAGGACAAAAAACCACCCTCATATTTATTCTTTACCTTCTCACCTACTCAACGATTTTCTGGTCAGGAACAACTGCCTTTCATGTTCTTGCTTGTAGCTAAATCCAATTCCCAACTGGCTTCTTCTTTACCTGTTCACTTGCTCAACCATTTTTTGGTCAGGTAGAGATGCCTGTTCACCTACTCAGCCATTTTCTGGTCAGGTAGAGATGCCTTTTTCGTTGCTTCTGTCTTTAGCTTACTCTGTTACTAATCTCGTTGTGCAAGTTTAAGAACTACCCATGCTCCAATATGGAAATTCGGTCGCCTTTGATTCTTTCACTCGGTCAACTAAAAGATCTGAAAGGAGTTATGGCTAAAAATGAAATGGGTGCTGCTACTTCAATTGGTACTGAAACTGCTTGCTTTGGTGTTGAAACTGCTTGCTTTGGTGCTGAAACGGTTACTTTTGGATTTCTATTTGGAATTGGAAGGGATCCTAGACAAAGTGTTGGATTGGGTGCTTGCTCTTATGTCTTTTCTTTCTCTTTCTCTAGTGCTGGAGAATCTGCTGAGGGTGGGCTTGGGCTTGGGCGTCTTCATCTGAAAGTCAGGGGTGAAGCAATTAAAAACCTTGTGTATCTGGGCTTGGAAGCATCAGGATCCATCCACGGGTCTCGAACTCGCAATTGTATTAAGCGAAAGATCCATCCATGGGTCTTGAACTCGGAGGCTTCTTATTGTTCTTTGGTGGTAGTTGTTTCGCCTTGATATTTTGTAATGCCCTTTCCTTTGATGGTTTGTAGCCCCTGCAGTAACTATCCCTATTTGTAACCCCTCTACCGGTAGCGCATCCCCCATCCCTATTATTTAGCTTGAAGGTATATGTCCATCCAAGAACTATATTTCAATCATCTACTAGATTTGCTTGAACAAGCGTGGTCTCTGTAGGATCTGCTGGTTAACTAGGATTTACAATAAATGTATCTATACAAAGCATTGGAACCATGCTATGAATTGGCTTTGAATCAAGTGATTCAACCACTGGTAATTCTAAGATTAGTGCCTATCGAGTCTCTGCCTATGCCACTCCTTCTGGTGTTGGGTCCTAAATTGGATCTCAAACCGCTACTAGCTTTTGAACCATCTTTGTTGCCTTTACCTCTTCCAATGAAACTACTTTTTTTTATAAAAAGGATTCAGAACATATTACTCTAAAACTAAAACTAGCATTAGTGTTGATTATGGGTTAACAAGGAAAAATGCAACCGCCACCTTTGTCTATGTCTTTGATGCTGAAGAAGCCCCTGCCCTCACTACAGGGTAAACTTCTTTTGATTCATTTGTATTCCCAGGGGTGTTAGTGTTAAATATAATGTAACCTCAACAGTTTGACTGTACACTGCCAGTTGTCCTGCCTAGTTGTACTATCATTTCTTGATTTGCTTGAGCCTATTTAGTACAGCTAGTTTCCCTTTTCTCCATTTACCTAATATACTGAATTCTATTTCTGCTCTGCTCTTTCTTTGTATTCTTTGCTTCAAATTTTATCATGGTATCAGAGCTTCAATAGTAAGCCTCTTCACACAGTCTAGAGAGCAACCCGATCCAAAGAAGCACAAATCTTACACTGTGAACGAGAGCATAGGACGCGAGATTCTTCACAAAGCCTGGAGAGAAATTCGTAGTCCGCCATCCGCTCAAAAGATCATCGCAGAAAGCACGCACAAGGAAGAAGAGTGCAATACCCTCAAAAGATTGATGAGTCAGAATTGTAGAACGCAGAAAGATTTAAAGAATTTGTGAAATTCTTCCAAATTCATGAAAGATTGTTGCAGAGGGCAGATGCATTTAAAGAATTCGTGAAAGATTCACGAATTTCCTTCTTCAGGAGAAACTCTTTGCAGAAGCGGCAGAGAACACGCTAAAGAAGCAAAGGCCAAGCCACATAGTCGTAAGATCGGTCCTGCTAGCAAATCTGAGGCAATTAATTGAGTTCAGAAAGGACAAGGGGCGCGCAAAAAAGGAAAATTTTTTTCATCCCTTCAGATTCAACACAGAGGATCGATAGTCATCTGATCCAAGAGAAAGTGCACGAGGTTTAGTCCTCTAGAGCGCACATGAGGAAATCCAACTTGTGAAGTCACAAAATCCCGAAATCGTTGGGACCGTCCATCGCTGGAGAGGACGCGTGGCGAAAATATGGAAGTCGTCGGGGTTTCAGAGTTTGGGAGCCAGAGCGTCAAAGGATCGAGGAGTTGCTGCATTGCGAACTCCCGATTCACAAAATCCCGAAGGAATCCAGACCGTTGGATCTAGAGAACGGTGGCCTAAGAGCCACTGGATCAAAGAAAATGAAGAAAGATCTACACTGTCAAATCTAGCACTAAGGTCCATGAGTCGTCGGATCCAGGAAAGGTGTGTGAGGTTTAAACTTTGTCTCAGCAAAAGGAAGTGGAGTCCTTCGACTTCGCAATTTGCGAAATCCTGAAAGGATCGTGAGCTGTTCATTTTGGAGGACAGGTGTCGAAGATCTATATCTATCGGGAATTTGGGTACCGAGAGATCAAGGAGGCAGGAGTCATGAGACAAGAAGTCCCGATTCCCAAAATTGCGAAAGGAGATCTAAATCTACCGGGACTTCAGGTACCGGGAGATCAAGGAAGAAGAGTCAGGAGACACGAACTCTTTGCTCACGAATTTCCGAAAACATCATGACCATCCAAAAGGAGGACACATGTCAGTGGAAACATCGTCACCGTCGACAAGGAGGACACATGTCAGTGGTTGAGGTTTCGGGGAAATCCCCGAAAGGAGAATTTCGACATTTCAGCTACCGGGAATGCAAAGGGTAAGAGTTCGGGACTCTCAACCCATGAAATCCCAAAAGGATCTGAGCCGTCGGATCAGGGAGGCCCGCAACCATTGATCTCCCATAGGAGTAGAGTTTCGGCATTTCGGAATTCGGTACTTTGGTATTTCGGATACCGGAAGTTCAAAGGGTCAGGAATTGGACCAGCAGGATTCGCGAAGTCCCGAATCGTGAAATCCCGAAAAGTCGTTCGAGAAGGATAGGCGCCAGCATATTTTAGGTTTCGACATATTGAGGAACAGAGAACTGGCGATGTGCTTGCATCACAACTCCCTGAATCGCGAAAAGCCAGTAATGCTTGAACGATTAGGTGTGTGGTCATCGGTCATGGTCACATAGAGGTAGAGCACATGTGTCAAATCATACGGGAGAAACCTCAGGAGGTATGTTTCTCTCATGTCACAAGTATGAAGAACAACCTAAAGATCTCTCGTTGCTCGACAGTGGATGTAGAAATCACATGACAGGTAACAAAGATTTGCTTTCATGCATTGATTCTTCAATTTCATCTGATATTAGACTTGGAAATGATTCCTTAGTCAAAGTTCAAGGAAAAGGAACTGTACCTATTCTTACTAAACAAAATGTAAAGAAAGACATAAATAATGTCTATCATGTTCCAGATCTGAAACATAATCTTCTAAGTGTAGGACAACTCGTTGAACATGGCTATAAGGTACTTTTTGAGGGAGCATCTTGCAGGATTTATGATAAAACACCCAGAAAAAAATTGATTTCTGAAATCCACATGACTCAGAATAGGATGTTTCCCCTTACCCTCAGAACTGCAAATCTGATCCAAACATATGCACAAAGTGCTTCCACCCCTAATGAAACTATGGTTTGGCATACAAGATTTGGACATCTACCCTTTTAGAGTCTAAGTCTTCTACAGAAGCACTCCATGGTCAAAGGTCTCCCTATCTTCAAAGAGAAAAATCCCCCATGTGAGTCTTGCATACTTGGAAAACATAAGAGAACTTGTTTTCCATAGTCCTCCACTCAAGCCAAACAACATCTCAAACTTTTTCACACTGACCTATGTGGACCACTGGAAACAGAGTCTATAGGTGGTAGATTTTATTTTCTAACGTTTATTGATGACTTTAGCAGGAAAATCTGGATTTATTTTCTTAGACACAAGTCTGAAACTTTTGAAAAATTCAAAGAATTGAGAGCAGAATCTGAAAAACAGAGTGGCAAATATATAAAATCTCTCAGGTCTGATGGAAGAGGCGAATACAACTCCAACGAATATACAAATTTCTGCAAATCACAAGGCATTATCATGCAAACTACATCCAAGTATACTCCACAACAGAATGGAGTGGCTGAAAGGAAAAACCAGACAATAATGAACATGGCAAGAAGCCTACTCAAAGAGAAATGTTTGTCAAATACTTTTTGGGCTGAAGCAGTAGCATGCTCAACTTATCTCTTGAATAGATCTCTAACCACAAGTCTAAAGATGAAAGTCCCTCAAGAAGCATAGAGTGGGACAAATCTAAATGTTTCCCATCTAAGGACATTCTGATGCATAGCATACGCTCACATCCCTTCTGAATTAAGGAAGAAACTTGATGATAGAAGTGAGAAATGCATCTTTACTGGATACAGTGAAACATCTAAAGCTTACAGACTTTACAATCCAATATCAAAGAAACTAATTCTCAGCAGAGATGTAAAATTTATGGAAAATCAACTCTGGAACGAATCTGAAAATCAACAAATGGACAGTCAAAATCCATTGTTGCCCAGTTATGAAAACATAGAAAATTCAGGACATACAATACCTCAACCTACTCTTCCAAGATTGCAGGTACAAGGATGACCTAAAAATTCTCAGGATAACTCAACATCAAGCAAAGACTCATCCTCTGAAATTTAAAATTAGAGAACTCGAAGTTTGAGAGAAATCCATCAGTAGTTGGATGACATTGAACAACACAATCTTTTTGATTTAATGTCATGTCAACCTACATCTTTTAAAGAAGCAGCTAAGGAGCCACATTGTGTTCAAGCCATGAACCAAGAGATTGACTCTATTGAGAAGAACAAGACATGGGATCTTGTTGATTTTCCCAGACACAAGAAGAGTATTGGTGTCAAGTGGGTCTACAAAACTAAACTCAATGAAAAATGACAGATTGAAAAACACAAGGCAAGACTTGTTGCCAAAGGATTCTCACAACAACTAGGTAGTGATTATGGTGAAACTTTTTCCTTAGTAGCAATATTAGACACTGTAAGGACTCTATTGGTCATACCAGCCCAACACAAATGGAAAGTATACTAGATGGATGTCAAGTTAGCTTTCCTGAATGGTTTCTTAGAAGAAGAAGTTTATGTCGATCAACCACCTGGATTTGAAGTCCAAGAGCAGCCAGCCAAAGTATATCGGTTGAAGAAATCCCTTTATGGATTAAAGCAAGCTCCAAGAGCTTGGTACAACAGAATTGACACTTACCTGATCAAAAGTGGTTTCAGTAGAAGCCAAAATGAGCCAACTCTTTACACCAAAACAAATCAACACGGTAAAATTTTGATTGTATGTTTATATGTTGATGACATGATATATACTGAAAATCTTCAGTTAACCAGTTTTAAACATGCCATGCAATCTGAGTTTGAGATGACAGATCTTGGAATAATGAAATATTTTTGGGGATTGAGGTTGATCAATCAACGAAATGAATTTTTTTCTGTCAGAAAAAGTATGCAGCAAACATCATCAAAAGATTTCGCATGGAAGAATGAAACCCAGTAGAAACCCCTATACTCCTAGGCACAAAATTGAGAAAGAAAGATGAAGGCCCTACAGTGGACCCTACCCTGTATAAAAGATTAGTAGGTAGTTTGTTGTATCTTACAACAACTAGGCCTAATATTATGTATGCAGCCAACCTGGTTTCCAGATTCATGGAATCTCCAAAAGATTCTCACTGGAAGATGGCGAAACGAATTCTGAGATATGTTGCAGGAACTCTCAATTTTGGCTTATGGTACACTCAATCTAATGATAATCATCTCTTTGGTTACAGAGACAGTGATTTTGCAGGTAGCCTAGATGACAGGAAAAGCACCTCAGGACATGTTTTTCACCTGGGCACGAACCTGATTTCATGGGCATCAAAGAAGCAACCAATTTTATCAATATCTTCTGCAAAGGCAAAGTATGTTGCTACTACCTCAGCTTCCTGTCAAGCTGTGGCTGAGAAGAATATCGAAAGATATGTCACATACATAAACTGATCCAACTCCTATCTTCTTTGAGAACACCTCAGCAATTGCTCTATCCAAAAATCATGTGTTTCACAAAAAAAGAAAACACATTGACACTCGCTTTCACTTCATCCGCGAGCTAGTCAATAATAGTGATATTGCACTTCAATTTTGTGGCTCTCGAGATCAGCTTGCAGATATCTTCACAAATCCACTGGAAAAATGATCTAGGTGGATATCGATGGCCATCCACCTTTTTCGGCTGGCTCAAAATAGTTTCCTGACAATTTTGACAATTTACTATTTTTAGCAATTTTTAACTTTCGGGGCCATTTTGAGGGCCCAAATGAAGGTTTTTCGAGATTGAGGTTCTCAATGATAGTTGAAGGCATGATTGAGCCCCCAAAATGAATCTCCTCGATGATACCTTTCAAACAAGCTATCACATGCCTAAAATGGATATCGTATGCAAACGTTACGACCCCGGGAAGTTGATGTACTCACTTACCCAAATGGGGCCCACATGACTTTTGGTGCTTCATCTCCTAGGATTAGGTTTTTGGATGCCTAGGGTTTTTGGCATTCCTGCTTATTGTAAAAATGCCTTCAGAGCCTCATTGTAATCATCTTCTTGCTAATGCGAGTAGCCGTCACATCTCTTCTCAGAAATAAGCTGCCACCATTCTAGCAAGTCTTTCACTCTGTATTTTTACACTCTCTATACATTTATTTCATTAATAGAAATCGTGTATTACTGTATATCTGTGTTTATGGTTGCATCTCTGATACATTTATTTTATATTATTGAATATACGCGATATCTCTCCGCATTTCTTTATTATATCTCTACTCTCATTTCGTGCCGAAAATAATCCGGATCAGAAAATCCGTTTTTGATTTTCAGAGACAACACTTGGGAATCACCAGTGCTGATGTTTGTAACTGTTGATTTTAAGAGGGAGTGTTAAATATAATGTAACCTCAACAGTCTGACTGTACACTGCCAGCTGTCCTAGCCAGTTGTACTATCATTTTATCAGTTAGAAGCCCTTCCCAAGTACTCTGTAACTCGAAGGGATGGGGGCTCTCGAACTGTGACTAGCTCTTCCACTTGATCTATGGCTGGGAACTAAAAACCCAGTGAATACGCAACCATCTCTGCCTCTCCTCCTGGATACATGCACATCACTTTCATAGTCATGAAACCTCGACCATGCAAACCAGTTGCATGTAAACAAGTCGCTGCTTGAAAGGCAAGCACGTTTGGTCGATGCAGCTGACATTTTTTAGATAATTAAACACTGCATTTGTCAGATGATTAAATGGTAGACACATCCAATGGATTAGCATTAGAGGCAGGGATTAAATGAAAAATTAATTAAGAAGATCTGAATTTTAACAATGTAGTCGAACCAATGGTGGAAAGCCATATGAAAATTTTATATATGAAAACTTTATTTATATATAGTAATAAGTTTAGCACCAAAAAATATAGTGGTACAGGTTAATTAGAAATGTATACATATGTAATGGAAGGAGACAACAATACTGATAGTCATGGTATAAATGTAATAACCAAAAATGAAAGAAGGACGAAAATTGAACTTCTGCAAAAACAAATATCAACTATCAAAATGAAATACAAATGTGTGAAGGCCACTGCATCATTCTCTTTTCATAATTTGGCAAATAGCCAAGTTAAGTCACTGACTTGTCTGATCATATTAAATAAATGTAGAGTATTGTGAGTTGTTCAGTCCATAAAGTTCTCCTTTGGTAATCTGTTCCTCTCATGTGAATATTGCTTTGTAACTTAGATATTATATGAAATTGCATTGTTTTATTATCTGAGAAAATATACAAAATAAAAATACAAAACCATCGTACATGTTGCAAGCCATGATCACCATCTTGCTTTTCTTCTCTACTATGCAAACATTCAACATTTATTTGTCTCATGTACCCTGAATTGATGTACCCAGAAATCAAATTTTATTATAAATTGCATTTCGAATTGCTAGTGTACAAATCTAAAGGCATAGGTAAATGGACAAGATCTACTGATTCTACTTGTGCCCAATTTAAATCGTTTTCTCTCATGTTATTTATTCTACGTATTAACGCATCCCATCCCATCAGGGAATATACATTGTAGTGTGAATGTATATTTCCACTACAACAATATGCAGCTAATCCCCATATTTATTTTTCATGACTTTGTCTCGGATTCATTATTCATGGATCTGTCCTAGTTAATAGTCACATTCTTCTAAGTATGTTTGTTTTGTGTTATTATTCTTATTTTTTCAAAATCCAGACAATTTGTTAGCTTAGAATATTATCAATGTTTCTCTCACATAGAAAAATAGTTAGTTTTTCCAGAATTGATCAAATTAATTGTGGACTTCACTTCTTACACAAAAGAGTCCTGTAAATATGTTATTGGAATCTATAGAATCTTTCTATTTGAGTTCAGTGCTTTTATACATATCTCTCATGTTATTTATTCTCTCCGACTAACGCATCCCTTTCCATCAGGTGATCTACATTTTAATGTGAATGTGTATTTCCATTACAGTAATGTAAAACTAATCCCTATATTCATTATTCATGAGTCTGTCCTGTATTCATTATTCATGAATCTATCATGGTCAATGTTCACATTGTTTAACTTTTATTTTATTTGACAATAATATTTTTCATTCTATAGATTCTAAGTATCATAATTATTATTGTTTCCATATGCCTAAAACCTTCCATGTGAAACTCAAATTGCTAGTGGCCTCGTGATCTATGGAGTATAGCTTCAGTATAAGATCTCAGTCTGTGTGAGGTATTTGATGCAAACCATTGTTTTATATTTGAAGGAGAACATACAAACTCAAGTTGGGAGAACCGCAAGATGTACTAATTGTTTTGTTTTTTAAAATTGTAATCCTCAATTTAATAGACAAATAAGATCAAAATTGATCCAACTTAACCTAGATTTATCAACAGTTTAAACAGATGGAACCATTTAAATAGATGGAATTCTTTAAAGTGCTATACAGTTTAAACATATGGAACCGTTTAAAATTAAAAACTACAAAAAAATATTAATGTCAAAATAAGAAAACACAATTAGGTGTCTTTAATTTCACTCTGCTATAACTACACTTGTTTGTATGACTTTTCACAATTGTTTTCTATAAAATTTTGAAAAAAAAAAGTATTAATTTTGAGTTTAACATTTTTTTAATATTATTATTATTTATGTGATCTTTTTCATTATTATTAGTGATTATTTTTTGCTCGAATGTGTTTACCTCGACCCTACCTACCTTACACATATACTTTTCTAAACACAAGATATTAGACTGATTTATCCCACATTTTCATTCATTAAGAAATGTTTCACATTATCAATCATAAAAATGCTAACCTTCAGGAATATCTACTCCAATAACAGCCACTTCTGCTAGTTGCCATAAGATATAATTTATTTTACTTGGATACTCTTCTTGTCGTGTTCTGCCAGATGATTACCATGTGAAAAGTTGGGCACCAAAGCTATCCCCACAAAGAAGGGTTGTACTCTTCCTCCACTATCTATTTTCTTCATGGCTTGACTGAGGAGGGGACAGAACGATACAATTTCAAATCCAAACTTATCGTCTCTGCTCACCATCCAATGGACTGATTGAATGTTTCTTATAATGGTTTCCTACAGAAAACAATATAAACAACGACGTCTAAAAAAATGGTTTTTGTATCTCTTGGCTGCCTGCAGAAAACAATGCCTCCTATAATGGTATCCTGCAAAAAACAACAGAAAAAACGACATAAAAAAAATGGTTTTTGTATCTCTTGGCTGCCTACAGAAAACAACATGAACAACGACGTAAAAAAAAAAAAATCGGTTTTGGTATCTCTTGGCAATGACATGCTAGGCTGGAAAAAACTGGTTTTGGTATCTCTTGGTAATGACGTGCTGGGCTGGAAAGTATTTTCTCTGCCACATTTTGGCATGGACTTGTTGTAATAAATATGACGACCATACCATTATGAACACATATTTTATAAATTGATCCATACACTTTTTTTTTTCACCACTCTTTGTAGAATTTGGGATACCAAAATCACACTAACTTTGAAACAATATTAAACCAGAGGTGGAAAACGAATAGTAGAACATATAAAACCACATGCATAGAGTTGGGTTGGACAACCTAAATACTCTTTCAATGGCATGATGGATGTTTGCATGAGATATAAAATATGGTTCTTGACATATATTGGTATATGGTCGAAGTGAACAAAATTAGTTTTGGGTAATAAAGATAAGATATAGTAATATATATCGTTACTTTTTGGCATGGCATGAAGGAACGTTGAGGTCTTAACCCAAAATAAAGTTTGGTACAATTTTCATAATACAAATATTTGGGATACACATGGAATATATCTAGAAAAAATGAGAATGTGGATATAATATGTAATGATGACATAGCTTCCACTAACTTCCAAATATTTATCCACTTTCTTTATTATGTAAATAAGGTGAGGTATAAGGGATGAAAATAAATGACATCAATATGTCAATCATAAGTGTAGAATATGACAAGTGGAGAGCAAGAAAAATAAACCATTTAAGATCGAGAATAATTTAGTTGAGTACATTGGTCCAATTTTAACGAGAGTGGGTGAAACTTTGCTCAAAATGGTCATCAACAAATTACTCAAAATCATTTCAATATAATTCACCACCATTGTTAGTATAAGCACGTTTATCTTCTTATTTGTTTATTTTTCCAGAAGAGACTTAAACTCTTTGAATTTCTTGAAAAAACTTGTATTTCTTCCTCAAGAAATACAACCATCTCTTATTGAAAAAAATCATCTAATAAGGAGACATAATATATGGATCCAACAAGTGGAGGAACTGAAAGAGGTCCAAGAACATCACTATGAGCCGATTCTAGAATCCCCTTTTCCCTTGTCACTCCAGATGGGAACCTCACCCAACTTTGTTTTCAATATATACACTCTTCACAAAAAATGAATTCTAAATTACATTCAGGAAAATATTCAACCATACCATAATTTCTCATAACTATAAGTCTTTTTTCTCCAATGTGTCCCATCCTCTTGTTGCATAGCATGGTCAGTTTGAATTGACGAAGACTTGTCAAGTCAGTTTGAATCGACTCAAAACAAGTTGAGTCGACTCATGTCTAATTCAATTCAACTTCAGTAACAACACTTATATTGCATCCAATCGAGTCAACATTCCCTAGTAACTTGTATAGGGTTCCAATATGAACTCCTTTCATTAAGACCATCCCACATCTGACCATTTTTCACGTATTATGAAATAGAGTCTGCACTCCTACATCACTCATCTTGATTATAGATGTCATGTTTCTTTCCAAACACAAAGTATTTAGCACACCTGGAATGGTTTTAATCATCTCATCCTAAAGTATCATCCAAACTCTTCCCCATCTGACAATTTTGGTTGTTGATTCATCGCCCAATAACACATCTCCTACTTCATATTATTCATATTCATAGAACCATTATTCATGTGGTTCCATATGATAGGAATATCCTGAGATGATCAACCAATCATGTTGATTCAATTGTGTACTAGTTGATGCAAGATACAGATCGCCTCCTTTGTCTAGAGTAGCCTTTATCTTAGTCGAATGATCCTTATCAGATCCTATATTAACCTCCATGGCGTTCAACTTCCATTCCCTTTTATAATTCCCAACTTTAACACATTTGCAACATCTTCTCATTAATTGAACATGGGATTTAGATCAACCCTTTGAGTGTGACTTTCTACCGGAGAATTTACCTTTTCGATCAACCTCTCCCAATTAAAGCATCTTTGGTTGATCCTTCCATGTTCTTCCTTCTGATTTCTTCTAACAATAGAGATACAACCACGTATTTTAGTATTGATATGCTTAAATTAATCCCTATAGCCATGACTAGAATACCCTGGGAGTTTGTAAAAGAACATAATAGGATATTACATTTCTCCTCATCTGGAATTTTAATATTCATGGAAGATATCTTTCTTAATATGGTATTAAACACATTTAAAGGATGGGTTACCGAAATTTCCTCACTCATCCTAATAAGACACAATTTATTTCTAAGGAACATCTTCTTTACTAGAGATTTTGACTGGTACAAGATTCCCAACTTGTTATAGCAAGATTTTCCTCACCCTATGCAAACTTGCAAATAGGGCGTTTTTTCCATTTCCCTATGCAGACTTGAAGTCCCTTTTTCCAAATCCCATAGGTAAAAACAATATTTTTCCACATATGTGTGCCCTATCTATTATACAACATGTGTATACTCATGTTGCACCAATACAACCCTTGTACATCGGGTTTTGTACCCAAAATTAAAAAATGGTGTCGAGTTTCCATGTCATGTCATGCGATCCATGATCCTTGACCTTCCATATGATGGAAACGTTTTGACTTGGACCTTTAGTTCCATTCTAAGGATCTAAATTCACCAAATCTGAGCTATGGAAAGAGAGGAGAAGAATTCAACTTTGAGAGCAAAGTTACTCTGGAGAAATTATTCACTTCATATTGAGTGTGCATCCCTTTATCCTTTTATGTCTAAACACATTGTTCAACCCCCAATCTCTTCCCTACATGATTGAGAACCTCATTGTCTCTCTTATATGAGCTTTGATTTGGTGGAGGATTCAAGTGGTGGAGGCCCAACTGGAAGGGACTTATTTTCTCGGTTCTGAACAGTGCCAACATGAAAGTTTGTAATCCATTAACTTTTGTTGATTACATTTTAATAGAAATACTCTTTTCTCATCCAATTAATATCTTTCAAATATTTGAATTGTTATTCCATGGGAATATTTGTTACGAATGTTGATGGATTATGCTATTGAATGTGATAACATTATATATTATAACCATATGTTTGTGTTTCTTGGTTGTTGAGGACAAGTTGCAAGTATATTTCCTTGAGTCAAGTGCTCAACAATGGAGTTCATCAAATTTATGGACGAGGTAGGCCTTTTATCTTGTCTTGTTAGCATATTTGTTTTATATAGCATATCTGAGATTAGAAATGATTTTTGCAATCATTTCTTCCTGTTGTGGTTTACCCCCAACCATAGTGAATATTTCCTTGTAACATAATTGGAGACCATACTGCAGAAATAATCTTATTTTCGAGGTTTGGACTATTTTTCTCCTTTGATTGCTCTCGTTTATAATTAGTTTCTTGTCATATGACTGCTTGACAACCTTTGTTGATTCTCAGTCTGAGTTTCTTAGCCTTCTCCTTAGCATGGTTATGTTTTAACACATATATGCTGGTTTTTACCTGATACTCCCGTACATACACGTGTTGTCCTTATGCAAGAGGCATATATACACTCTTTTCTCCTGAACAGTCACATACATCACCCTTTGTTGCTTGGTTGGGTTTGATGGTTGTTGAGTCTTCTTGGGTTTCTTTTATGACTGTTAAGTGTCTTTGGAATGATAGGAAACCTTTATTTGGTTAAATTTTTGTGTGGTGCCTTTCTCATCATCCTTTTCATTTGATTGTCCTTTCATCTTGGGTTGGGTTTTTGCTTCTTGATATCCTACTTGGGTTTTCTTTGTTTACATACAGTAGAGATTTTATATCAAGTTGTTATTCAGTCCTTGCATTTTATTCTTTTATATTGAAAATACAAAAATATTAGGCATTTTTCATTGTTGGCATTTGATCTTTTGAGTCCTTATCATTGATCTTTGTACATGTAAAGAAAGATTGCATCTTATTTGGAATTGCAGAACCAAAATGAGAATTTCATTTTGAAAGGAATATCATTTATTTGGAATTTAAGTTAGGAATTTGCATTCTATTTATATTCATTTATTTTACTTGTTGAGTCATAAGATCACTAGTTTCACAACCGCACCTTTTTTGAGTAAACAAGGCCACTAAAAGTAACACTGATAATTTAAAATTGATTAGTAACGATTTTATTTTCTAGGGTGCACAAACAAGCTTAGGATTTAGAGCCTTGGAATAGGATTTTGTGAGTAAACTTCTCCAAGGCTATTAAATCAACATATGTGTCTGACTAAGGGAGTGGTGAAATCCATTGTATAATTGGTGACATCAGGAGGCTCCGCTTACACTAAAGTTAAAAATGAGGTCACGTGAGGTTGGTTGAAGGGATATCCCCACGATACCTTATTAGCGTTAGATATATGTATGGGGATTTATTAGTATATGGGGATCTTGATAGTACCTTTACCTTTGTGAGAGGCAGTTCTTTTGAGGTTTCAGGCTTTGTTACCCTTCCCATACAGTGGACCTTACTTATGGTTGTTTACATGTGCATCATTTATATCATGGTTTCTTAGTTACTTGACATAGGTACCACATAGGTTACTTGCACAGGTTATTTTGCAGGTACCCTGGTTCAGATAAGGGTCAGACAACACACAGACTTTATGAAGGATTACCTCTTCGGGGGATCTGACTGATTGGTTGTTAATCCCACAAGGGGCCTTATAATTGATTCTAATACCTCCGATATTTAGCAAAGAGTCTCAGGCCCCTCTTTCACGAGGTATACCTACTTTAGGGAAGGAGTTGCCTTTCAACCACTTTATCTCGTTTGTGTGCATATTGGCCTTTTTATTTTATTTTGGTGTGCTCTTTGATTATTAGTTGACCTTAGGATTTTATATTTCATCTTGAGTTTTTGTTATCATGGATAGTGGATTTCCTTTGGCTCCCTCATTTTCCACTACCTTCCCCATGAAATTCACTCATCTCATGGGGACGAATCCGTCCATGTTTCATAATAATATGCAAAATTATGATACTCAGTCAATGCCTTGGGTCTCTAATAATTTCCCTATTAATATGCCTATACATTCATCTGGGGGCACAATGGTTCCATTGTATGCGTCTCTGTTTGAGAGGAGTCTTATCCCTCAATCGACTCTCACTGTGGGAGGTTGGAATCTCCCTTGTTACAGATCCAATCCCGGTTTCATCCTTCCAGGAGTCATTGCTCAAATGGATGGTTATTCTACTTATTACACTCGATCATTGTATCCTTTATGCACCATGCTAGTTCCTACAAACACTCTTCCCATGGCAGGTATCCATATGTCATCTGGTATTTCAGACAAAGGGAATCGACTCTATGGTATAGGCTACCCCATTCACGAAAACCCTTATCATGGGTGAAACATATATCCTTATCACACCTTTGTCTCTTCGCAGACACCTTCTTCAGTGATTATGCTTGTACAAACCTTTATGTATCAATTAGGCGGAGGATACTACCTTTCCAGACATGGAAAAGGTGTAGACCAAAATCCTTCCCGGCCTGCAATTTCTTAAAACAAATGTTTCCCGAGACCTTGGTCTCAAATGCCACAACTAATCGCCACCACCAGTCCAGTTCCTACAAGTCATACTTGAGTTTCATCACCAACCTCTGCTAGTAATGCTAGATATTGGTCGACAACCTCCGAAAGCCATGTTGAAGACCAACAACCAACTGTCGCAAGTCATGCTAGAGGAACAACTCTAGTCGCCACGAGTGTGGCGATTCATACTGACATCTTATCTCTAACCTTTTTGCATCATGTGGGATATGAACCACCAGCCTCTGCCAGTCACACTGAGAGCATGTTTATAGCCATTGTGAGTGACGTTGTGCACATCCATATGATTCAGAAGCCTAAACGTGTAATATGTAAGCCCAAGTTCCTTCGGAGGATTTGAAAAGGAGATCACCTTACTCGTTTGTGTCTTGCTATGGTTGTGTGGAAAGAAGTGTGGTCCTTTCCGGGGGGGACTACAGGTTCTGAGTCGTCTTTTGTTTCCCAACACTCTGTTTCTCCTTTGATTGACATGACAGTGATGTTGATGCAATCATCAACCGACCCCACTCTTGTTTTAAGGAGTGACACATCTCGTGACCATGTCATTAGGATCTCTAGTCCTGCACCTTATGAATAAGAGAGAGTTTTACTCTCCCCGAGTACTCTCCCTCCAAGTCTTGGAGAGGTTTCCTTTGACTGGGATAGTCTTGTGGGGTATCAAATTCCTCCTATTCCTTTTCAGGTAAGATACATTCTCTGATATCTCGTTGAAAAGGTAACCTCCTCTAGCACTTTATCCTCCTCCACGTGGAATGCTTTAGGTTTTCCCAAGCTTGTGACAACTATTCGTAAGTTGCTGAAATTTCACAAAAGTCCTGCACGAGAGCCTTGGCCTCCTCCATGACATGTTGCAACCCACCATGATTCTGATTTAATCTCTTTTTCGACTCTCCCAAAAAGAGAAAATATTTCCAAGTGAACTTGTCTCTTTCACACTCATAAACTGGATTTGAAAGGATGCCTATTTGGTGAAAGTTTATCCCTTTTTCAAACCAAGTAGACTAAGATTACGAAAAATTACATGTTTTTGAATTAAGTGGTAATTACATCTCATTCTCTTGCTTGCAGTATTGAGCCTATTGGTGGTTCTCTCTTTTGCTTTATAATCCTTTAACATCATCAGTTTGCATCATCAACCAAGCAAATCCTTTTTTATATCTTTTGCATCTTGACACCCTATACCCAATAAGAAACATTTCCCCGAGTGTCCATCTCTCGTATGCACCTCATTTCATTGAGCATATGTATGTTCCACTGCTATAACTATATTTCTTACTTGCGACACTTGTTTCCTCT
The DNA here is from genome assembly GCA_009831015.1 of Picea engelmannii. Taxonomy (NCBI): domain Eukaryota; kingdom Viridiplantae; phylum Streptophyta; class Pinopsida; order Pinales; family Pinaceae; genus Picea; species Picea engelmannii. The sequence continues at coordinate 2,355,233 of ML778258.1, forward strand.
TGTGTATCATAACATTCATTTGACTATAAAAAAACAAAAAAATATGGGTGAGAAAATAATATTTTCTTATATTGGCAGTAGTCGTGTTGCCTTTGAACAGAGAAAAAATGTTTTGAGTCTACTTTTCATCAAAATTTTGGATTTAGCATGATCTTAGGAAGCTGAGGTTGTTATAGAGAGTTTACTCCCCTGACTGGTTACTCTTCCAGTCCCTATGGAGACTTTGATTGACGACTCATGCATCTCAAAGTTTCATCATTGAGTCTATGCTGCTAGAGTCTTACATACATCTCATGCTCTTGTTCAATGGATGTCTATCAACCTCTGTTAGCCATTCCTGAAAACTCTTCACTTTTATTTTCGTCCATACCCTTAGTATGTCACAGAAATACATGAAGTTGTAGTCCTATTGTGCACCATGGTCCTACTTTCATTATTGGTATGTAACCTTGAATGCAGCAGTTGACACTTCATCATTGGTCATTGACTGAGTGGTTTCCCTTGTGTTCAACGACAAGACATCTATTCACACATTGGGATTCATGCAATGTATTGGATTCCATTGGCCTTATTGGTGGTTTGCTCTCCTTTGTCATAATTTTTCGTTAGTGTATTTTATTCAGAGGGTCTTTTTTGTGTACTTCTTGCATTTGGTGCATGTAAAATACGCACAGGTTCATTGGTTTGTGAACATGTTCTTTTTCTGATTTCCTCCAAATAATCAAGATCATGCCTTGTACCTCATGCTCAATGATGAGAGATGCCTCAATGCTCTCCTTTTAGAAGGTCTCCTTCCATCGACTTCAACTCATCTATTCTGGAGATGAGACCTAGAGTCCTATGAGTAACTAGAGGCTTGCAGTCATTAGTGTTAGGTTCTCTTGCCATCAACAGTTGGGAATATATCAATGTCTATTGATCGATGGATTCTTCAACTGTTCAAGCCCAACACATCTATTCTCACTTGTAAGAATGTAATCAGTGCCTTGATACCTACTTTCATTATTGGTAGGTTATTTCGCGTTTGTTAATGGTATACCTTAATGACCGATAATCAAACGAAGTCTCATTATGTTCGACCTCAACTCCTTTATTCACATGATGTAGAATTGAACCGTTGGAGGATCGTGTAGAAGACTTGAAGACATCGGTTTATAGTTGCATCTTTCCTGAGATGTTTCTATATTTCATCGGACCAATACCTATATGGCTTCAATGATCATCGGAGATCAAATTGTACTCCATTGTATACAAATATCTTCAGATTGACTCCGAGACAAGTTTTATTGGGCCTTGTTCGTGACTATGACAGCCTTTGGCATGTAACCACCTTTTTATTTCCTATTCATGGCCATGAACAACTATTTGTTATATTATCACATGGAACTGTAGTGTAATTCAAATTAGAAGCCATGTGCCCAAAGTCAATGCAAATTGTAATGAGCAACTAGTTCGTCCAGTTGGGTCTCCATTACTCCACTTCTAGGTATTATATTGTATTTCTACCATCTAGATACTCCTCTGACCTCACACATTAGTGTGCATATGTTATAGAAAGATTGTCCTCACCCTATGCAAACTTGCACAGAGGGCCTTTTTCCATTCCCCTATATAGAATTGAAGTCCCTTTTTGAAAATCCCAAAGCTAAAAACAATATTTTTACACACATATGTGCCCTATATATTATACAACATGAGTATACATAGGTTGCACAACTACAACCCACGTACATCGGGTTTTGTGCCCAAAATTAAAAAATGATGTCGGGTTTCCATGTCACGTCATGAGATCCATGATCCTTGACCTTCCATATACTGGAAATGTTCTGAATAGGCCCTTCAGTTCCACTTGAAGTCTATAAATGGGCCAAATTCGAGCTATGGAAAGAGAGGAGAAGAATTCAACTTTGAGAGAAAATTTACTCTAGATAAATTGAGTCTACATCCCTTTATCCTTTTAAGTATGAACACATTGTTCATCCCCCAAGATCTTTCCTACATGATTGAGAACCTCGTTGTATCTCTTATATGAGATTGCCTTTCTTGGACAATTGAAGTGGTGGAGGCCTAGTTGGAAGGGACTTAGTTTCTCGGTTTTGAACTGTGCCGACACAAAAGTTTGTAATTCATTCACTTATGTTAATTACATTTTAATAGAAATACTCTTTTCTTGTCCAATTAATATCTTGCAAATTTTTGAATTGTTATTCCATGGGCATATTTGTTATGAATGTTGATGTATTATGCTATTGAATGTGCTAAAATTATCTATTATCACCATATCATTATGTTTATTGGTTTTTGAGGACAAGTTGCAGGTATATTTCTTTGAGTCAAGTGTTCAACGGTGGACTTCATCGAACGTTTGGATGAGGTAGGCATTTTATCTTATCTTGTTAGCATATTTTTTTATATAACATATGTGAGATTAGAGTTGATTTCAACAGTCATTTTTGTTTATTGTAGTTTAACCCTATCCATAGAGATATTTTCCTCATAACACAACTTGTCCCACAATTTCTTGTCTAAGTATTCACTTTATACATTTAGCAACACTTGATCTGCAAGAGAGCATCGAATCATACTCCTTTCCCTTCTCTTGAGTTTCTCCTATTCTTCACTCGACATACCTATTGGAATGGTACCTAGACATATTGTTGCACATTGTTATCTATCTATAAGGTGATCTTCAATTTTAAGCTTCCAAACCTCAAAATTCTTGCCATTGAATTTTTTGATCTCTATTCTGGAACTACTTACCATTATTTAAGTACAAATTTAATGAACTATGGCTTATGACTCTTCTTTCCATTCCTTGAGTGTTTTTCTATATTTTTGTCTTATTCATTCAGAATAAAAGGTTTCATGCCTAACCTTGGTCTACAACGAAGACACAATTCACATTATACACTCTTTATTTACACAAGAGAAACCTTGTAGCCAATTCATCTTACATCTACATGACAAACAACATAGTACTAAATATTAGCATGAAGATCCAAGTTTTATCTAAAGATTTTGTTTTATACATTATTACAACATGCCTTATTTGTATGCTTTAAATAAGGAAAAAACCTAAGTAAAGGTGCCAAAAGATAGATACGAATCCACGTAGATTATTGGCTACAGATCTCACAAATCTTGGTATATTTTTAAAGTAAAATGCGAGTCAAATTATCAATCGCCTTCCATTCGAACTTCATTCAGTATTTAGTCGGTTGCCACACGAGCACCTCTTGACCTCTTTTCAGTTGAACTCTTCGACTTCCTATCTGTTAGTTCAATTTCAACTTGGAATCCTAGTCAATCCAACTCGACTATACTTTCACTGTAAAGAATATAACAACCAAACAAGAATCTCATGGAAGCTTGATATATGACTCATATATGCATTGTCTTCTCTTGCAATGGTTTGTGTCTTCTCATAACAAGGACTTTGCAAAAGTCATCCTTTATTTGTATTCCCAAAATCCTCTTGCTCAGTGATTTCAATCAAATTGGTAGACATGGCATGAGGTGTTGTATGTTGCATCAAATTTGAAATGTGCACCTGATGCATGCATCTTCATTAGAAAATGTACCTAGGGCATACAAAAAAAAATAAAATCCATCAATATGAAGTCTTACCACTTCGACATTGTTATCCTTTAATTTAGTTACGATTGGGACACAATTAGAAGGAATCACTCTCTAGATTCTTCGTTTCATTTTTTTGTTGTTCCTATATCCAATTAATTTCCACCCAAAAGGAAATGCATCCAAAAAAAATCATCTCTATATCAGGACCTTAAAGGCCTAATGCTGCAACCATTATCTAATACCACTATGTGACATACCCAAACCATTATTCCAAGTCACATCAATGCAAATAAACTTTGAATACCACTATATAGCATACTCGGCCACCAAGGCTTGCCATGCTACTTTCAGACACACTTCATGGAATGATATGAATTTTTTTCCATGCTTTAATTAATCGAGAACATAAAACCAATGCATGTAAATTTACAAGATCCATATTAACCATAATATAAATTAACAACATGCCATGCACAAAAAAACCATCAATCATGCACGCGAGAATACATCTCGAAGATAAATCGATGCATAGTGGAATACACATTATACAGAAAAAATAAAGAGAACTTATCTTTAATTAAATCACCACTAAGTTGTTTCACACCAAGGACGTTCCTCCCAACCACAAACATTATTGTTCATTAACTCTCAATAACATTTTCACCCCTAATCCAATGCTATGAATTCACCAGGATAGGTCCTAGAAAAAAATTAAACACACAACGGTTGGCTAGTCGACTCTCATGTTTTCCGAACCATACAACAATCTTGATTTCTGGCTCTCTTCCCCTTAATCCTACATAATCCAAAGAAATGGACTCCTTTCTTATCTATTTAGTAAAATGGGCTGATCCATTTCTCTCCAGGGTTCCATTACTACTGGAAAGGAAATATGAATGCTGGAAACTCCAAGGATTCTCAATTGTCAACGGTTATTTCAAAATTGTCATCAATCTCATGCAAAAAGGCATCCATTCACTCCTGGAATGATCAACATATTATTACAGGAATATAAAAATGAATCCTCTCATTGTTTTCTTTTTCTCCATGCCCAGACCTAGAGCAAACGAATCAACAAGAATGAGGAACCCAAAAACCAAATGAGCCACAAAAGAATAACAGAAAAACCCAAATAGCCTGTAGATCGGGTTTAAGTATCAAGTACTTGGTCTCTACAAGAGACTCACGCTCCCTAAGAGATAATTTTGTCTCCCCAAGAGACTCTCGTCCCCCCTCCCCACGCCAACGTGGGTAAATAAATAACAAATAAAATGATTATTCCCTCAGTCCCCCTCTCCCATGGAATCATATCCCCTTATCTCGCTTTTCCTTGTTTGTCTCACAACAACGATGTAATTTATTAAAATATAGAAGTATTACATTTCCTAGGCACTCTGACCCCATTCAAACTTTACCAACTCACCAGCCTAATTCATAATTATATGATACATTCTAGTTCATAGGAATCAAAACTAGAGTGTTACATAACCACTCCATTAAAAGGAAATATATGACTAGCAACTTTTTCATATTTAGGATGCTTTATAATGTCCTTCCAAAACATAGTTTATTTTCTCTAATAACCAACTTGCATTTCAAGAGAGTGTATTTTCTCTAATAACCAACATGAATTTCCTTACTATTATAAGAGAACGTTGACCCTTTTGGTCGAGTTACATTTGGTTTATGTGTGAATTTGTTTCACAAATGAGGAAGTATCTAAATAGATATAATGCATGAAAAAATTGAAAAAATTGTTTTAAATTTTTTATTCATGAAGATAAAATATAATAAGAAATAATATTATTTGTAGTAAGAACAATAAAAATATCCTACTAGATAAGGTGATCATGTTGAATAATGTTATTTTATTTGAATGTTTTTGTAACCATAATTTTTTGTGGCACACCATGGGAAACAACAAAGTGCCATATTCAATTCATAATTTTTTGTGGCACACCATGGGAAACAACAAAGTGCCATATTCAATTTCTGACCTTCGTGAACTCTACCATAACGTTTTTTAATTTCTCATATTTTTCAAAGGAAAAAAGAAAGTGATTTTATTAAGATAACAAAATTACAAAGGTAGATACTAGTGGCATTTCTATAGAAAATATGCTCAAAGTTGTCCTAGATGGACCTTCGTACTATTGTGATAATATATGTTGATGAATGTCTACTGGAATCATAGGATAATGTGTTGTGAACAACTGACCAATATTGGAATTTTCATATACATATAGCAAGAGGACGACAAACTGTAGGACACAAAACATCCCATAATAAAACACATTTTAAATCAATATTTGTCTAAAACAATGCGAGGAAAAGTAGATTAAACGTCTTCCAAATCACCATGTGTTGTGAAAATATTTGGAAGTTTCTTTTAGGGAATTTTCAAATATATTCCATGTTCCTAGATTCATTACCAAACCAACTTGTGAGATGTACTTTGCTTGCTTATTATAGTTCTTGAAAACATGAGTGAAAGAGGTGTGAGTGAACAAAGTCATGGATTGTTAAATATCCATAAAGACAGACATAAGAGAGTAGTTATGAATATCGGTTTTACCATTTATGCATAAAATGATAAGCATAGATTCTCCATGAACATTTAAATGAGAAATGATTTTTTCCATTTCCAATAAGAGAATGAGTTTTAGAGCCATTAAATCACTAATTTTTTTTATGCATGGACCCAAACTAGTGGAGACGAATATGGAGAGATCCTCCTAGAGAAATGTTTCCCCCCAAGCCCTGCCAACAATAGGATTTATTTTTTCTTCAGTATCAAACCTATCCTAGAAAATATTCGTAGTAATATGAATCTAAGGATTCTCTTGGGAGTATGTTCCTTCGATTAGGAATAAGCATAAAGAATGTATATAATAGAAATATCATTGTGTGAGGGAGAGGGATTCCCCCCTTGAAAATAAAAAGGTTTTGAGTTAATCCAAATGATCCACGATGCAATAAGTGGGAAATCCTTGTATAACTTCGAGTGTGGATTTTCCATCGATTTTTTTAATGCAACTTCAATATTTTCTCCTTCCCACTAGAATTGTTTCCCCATAGACCTTTGAATATCCAACCAAATAGTTTTTGTAAAGGGGAAATAAAAAAAAAATTGGGAACTCATTCATTATTCTCCTTATAGAAACTACATCTTCCTAGACCCATGAAGTTTCATTTTGAATATTGTCCCATGTGGGTGATTTATTAAGAAGTGAAATCCACAATTTTTATTTTTATTTTGTAAGACATCGAATTTTCACATCATCTTCCCCGACTATAGAATTGGATATAACTTGGTTTCATGAGTCAAATCTTGATAGTTGAGATGGGGGGTATAATGCCCAGATAGATTTTGTGACCATATTTATTGATCCTCACCAATCAAGGTTTTTTTAGGGAATTTATGAAGTTGTTCCAAGTCCTTGATCCTACCTCTCCTAGACAAATGTCCTATTATTTCATCTATTCATCCTTCCGATTAAAAAAATATCGATGTCATATATGATTTAGGAAGAGAAAACCCTCCTTGTTGATTGTCTAGATAATGGGGTCTAGGAGGGTGTGATTATTTTGACAACCAATCCATGGTTCTCTTCCAATGATAATTTTTCCATGTGATCAAATTTTCCAATAATAGAAAAGGACTTGACGATGGATTTCCAAACTATCGAATTGAATCTTGTGGAAAATATTTTTCATGAAAAAGGCTTTAATATCCTCGTTGTACTCATCTTCTTGCGAATGAGAATAGTCGTCACATCTCTTCTCAGAGATAAGTTTCCACCATTCTACCAAACTTGTTTTTAGTGTGCATTTTACAGTTTCACCATGTATTTCTTATTTAATAGAAGTCAATTTTTACTGTATCTCTGTTATTATTGACTATGTCCTTGTGTTGATATTATAAATATGTGTTTTCATGGCATTCCTCTCATAAATCGAGATCATCCAATATGTAGTCCTTCAACTCTTAAGAGTAACCCATCATGATACAAGCATGACAATTCACATCTAGTTTTTTCCTTCTGTCATCCTAGAATATAATCCCACATTATGGATATGAAGGTTCTTGAGTGTTTTTCCAATGGATTCCTTCCATTCTATTTTTCAACTCATGTCACATCCCATACAAATTTATTCAAAACCATATTTAACATATAGTATGAGTTATAAACAACATTTTCCCAAAAAATGGTTGATAGGTTTTTAGCCTAAAGTAAGAAACATGTCATTTTGATTAAAGCCTAATTATTCCTTACAATAATGGCATTATACTGGGTTGTGTACAGTGTATAGCCCTATCGAAATACACCATCCTATCAAAAGAACTTTTAAAATTCCTTAGATACTCTCTTCCACTGTTACATCTTAAACATTTCAGAGACTGATCACATTGATATTTGCAAAATTACCTAGATTCCTTGAATTTTTCAAAGATGAGACTCTTATTATTTAATAAAAGCACACAAGTGTACTTGGAAAAGTCATCAATGAAGGTCAATACTATTAGAAATTAATTAAACAACCAGTGTGATAGTTGATGGAGATAAGCATTCAATAAATGCACTGACTACACCGACTTCGGTAAACTCTTGAAAGAACCAGAAATGTCTGGAATAAGAAATTCTAGCCATTGATATTGAAACTAATCAACGGTGGAGATTATCCCACCACTGTATAAATACTCATGCATGTAATGCAATAGACAAGTCAATTGTGTGTTCTTCGTGTCTTTGTTTGTTATGGCTGTGTGAGTTCTCTAATTTGGTATCAGAGACAAGAGAGTCGTGAGGGTCGTGTGAGCCGAAGAGGCCTGAGAATCGTGAGCAATGTGAGGTGTGCTGACCTGTGTTAGAGATCTGTGAGGTCTGAGAGTTGTGAGCGTCGTAAGAGACAAAATAGTTTTGAGAGCCATCACTATTGTTTTCCGTGAGACAGAGGGTCGTGAGACAGAGTTTGCTTCTCCACTGTGCATTGAGGAGGTTAAGCTATCCACATACAACATAACTGTGTTTCTATTAATCCAATTCTAGAACGACAGACTCCGGTTCCATGGCTGAGAGGACTGATCTACAAGGCCAATCGAAGCTTTGTTGAGTTGAGAAAGAAGTCATGGACGTGTGAAGAAATTATGTGGTGAGCCGTGGAAAAAAAAATTAGGTGGTTGTTTGGTATTTCATATCCTGTTGCATGAAGGAAGATTTCCATAAGGAATTGTTGGCTCAGGGCTACACACTAATCTATATAGGAGTTATATGGTAGTGAAATTCCGCATGGTAAAGGAGCCATATGCATATTGTCTTTTTTTATGGCCTGGTTGTTTTGGTTTGATTTGAGTAGAAGTTAAATTTGTCTTTTATGGTTGTGGTAATTTTGGAAGACGTGGGAAAATAAATGTGGTTGTGGTAATTTTGGAAGTCTTAAGAATATAAAAGTAATTTTTTTTATGGTGGTAATTTTGGTGTTGGATTTAAGTGAATGGAAAGTTAATTTTAACATATCATTTATTGAAGAATATAATGGTGGTAGACTGTTAATCTAAAAAGTGTGTTTATTTGTGAGGGTTCAACATGTTTATCTTCTGAAGATGAGATGATATTGTGATTGGGGTCACAATTTGAATTATTGATTAATATAGAGTTTCTACATTGGGTTCTAAAAGGCCTAGATCATTTTAAAGTGATTTTAGTGTTTTTTAAGGATGACAAATATCATGGTAGATTCACATATAAATGAATCAAATAAGTTAGATGGGGAACATTATGTCAATTGGAAGTTTAATTTGAATATGTTGATGGAAGGATACAATGTTTGGTCGATTGCATGTGGAGACGAAGAAAAACCAGTAGCCCCAGCAGCCTCAATTCAGGATTGGGAGAGATGAGAGACTAAAGCAAAGGTGCTCTTGAGGATGTTTGTTAAGGACAATATCATCCCACACATTAGGGAATGCAAAACATCCCATGAAACTTGGGAGACACTTAAAGGTTTGTATGAGACGATGAACACAAACCGTGTATTATTTTTGAAGAGTAAGCTTATTTCAATTAAGATGGAAGAGAATGAAAATATCAGTAACTTTCTTTCTAGAATCAAAGATTTGAAAGATAAGCTAGGAGATATTGGTGAAAAGATTTCTAGTACTGACCTGGTCACTGTCACATTAAATGGCATGTTAGATGAATGTCAAATGTTCATTACTGGTCTTGTAGCTAGGGAAAAGGCCCCTACTTTTGATGAATTGATAGGTATTCTTATGCAAGAGGAGGAGTGCAGAAAGAATATCAATGGGATATCACAATTCAGATCTGGCATTGGTGGCGAAAGGGAAACAAACCTACAAAGGAAAGCCATGGAGGAGAAATAAAGAAGGCATACCACATAAAAAACCATATAATGGCAGGGCACCACCAAGCACGAACATAAATGTAAATAAGAATGAAGGATGCTACTACTGTGGTAAATTTGGACATTATGATAAAGATTGTAGGAGGAGGAAGTTTAATGAGTCCAAATATAACAAGCATTCAAGAAATTTTGTTGATAAAGGTGCTAGAGTATGTGATGATTTCAAAAATCTTAAGTCATTTGTTTATGATGTTGCTTTATCAACAGACATTGATGATGCTAATGCTTGGTTTATTGACTCTGGTGCTTCAATTCATATGTCATGTAATAGGAATTGGTTTGATACATATCATGAAAACATTAATGATGTTCATAAGATCTATCTAGGAGATGATAGGTCACATGAAATTAAAGGGTATGGAGATGTATCTACAACTTTACCTACTAGTGAAGTGAAACAAATCCATAATGTAATGTATGTGCCAGGAATAAAGAAGAATTTAATTTCGATATCCACTATTGCAGATCAATATCTAAAAGTAGAATTTGTTAAGTCATAATGTGTGGTGAAAGATATACAGGATGACTACAAAATCATTGCAAGAGGATCAAGAGTTGGAGGACTATATAAGATTGATGTTACAAGGAGGGATCATCAAGCATTGGCATAAACAACTATGTCAATGGAAGAGTTATGGAATCAAAGGTATGGACACCTAAACCATAATGATCTTATGATGCTTCAAAAGAAAGAAATGCTAGAAGGTCTTCCAATGTTTAAGAGTGAACATGTTGAATGTGAAGGATGTGCATTAGGAAAACAACATAGAGAAGAGATTCCTATGCATATAGATAAAAGAAGGTGAGCAATTCTTGAACTAGTGCATACTGATGTTTGTGGATCCATGCAAACTAGATATCTTGGAGGAGCATATTATTTCCTTATCTTTATTGATGATAGAACTAGATACACTTGGGTCTATTTTATGAGAAAGAAAAGTTATGTCTTTGAATAATTTAAAGAATTCAAGAATATGGTTGAAAAGAAAGCAGGAAGGAGCATCAAGATTCTCAGGTGAGATCAAGGAGGGGAGTATACATCAAGGGCATTCATCAGGTATTAAAAAAATAATGGGATTCAACAACAGTTTACAGTGCCACCTACTCCTCAGCAAAATGGAGTAGCAGAGAGGAAAAATAAAACCTTGGTTGAATGTGCTTGCAGTATGATAAAAGGTAAAAATATTTCTAATGGTTTTTGGGCTGAAGCAATTAGTATTGTTGTATATCTAAAGAATATGAGTCCTACAAAAATTTCAGAGCACAAAACACCTTTTGAAGATTTTTATGGATATAAACCAAAAGTGAGTCACTTGAGAATATTTGGGAGTAAAGCATTTGATCACATTCCAAAAGAAGATAGAAGAAAGCTTGATGCAAAGGAAATCAAATGCATATTTATTGGTTATTGTACAAAATATAAAGCCTATAAGATGTTTGATCCTAACAATCATAAGGTGTTTTCAAGTAGAGATGTGTTGTTTCATGAAAATGCAGATGAAGTACAAAAATATATGATTAAGATGTGTGGAATCTACCTAAAGAAAATGAAGAAAATGCTAAAGAAGAAGAAGAAGAAGTCCAAGGAGAAGTGTAACATCCCGCTCTGGCGCACTGAGAGAACTTATTATTTGAGGACACTTGCTCGCAAGTGATCTGGACTTTTCTGATATTAATACATTTATACTTGATTATGATGCGTTATGATAGACGACATGATGTTTTACTAATTGATGAAGACAGGTTCTATTGACTCTGTTTTATTGAGTGTGCAGGGTTTTGGACCTTGAGGATGCAGAGGCATCGGTGGAACCCCTTGGAATCCGGATTGAGTCAGGGAGTGTGCTATTTAGGATTATTTATTTATCGTGATATTTTTATTGATTTGATGATATGTTGTTGACATGTTCTGACATGATGGTTGATGATGTAGGCTGACAATAGCTTGCCGACCAGACTCACATATGGAGTAAAGGGGCCACACACGATTTCCAGAGAGGTTGAGGGCGAGGTGTGGACAACAGCCCTGCCATAACCTACTAGCACTCCTGCCATGGCTCGAGCTGTAGGTTAACGATTACCTAGTTCGAGAGGATCCACGATGTCGTGAGGGAGGACTGCAACAGTCGATCACGATGATTCTAAAGGGCGCACAATAAGGCGGGGGCCTTATTCCTGAGAACCCTTAGTCTCCCACAAGTTCACCTAGTGGAGTGTTGACTCCAGGGGTTATATATGTCTACCAATCAGTTAAGTCAACGAGTGACACCCTTGGCGCACGTGGTGCATCCTGAAGGGAACGTCGCGCAAAAGAAACATAAGTTGGTGAGTGGCACCCTTGGAGCATGTGGTGCATCCTGAAGGGCACATCGTGCAACAAAAATGAACGAGGCGAGTGGCACCCTTGGAGCACGTAGTGCATCCTGAAGGGCACGTCGCATCGATGATGATGATGAGACAAACCTAGATGACCCTAAGACCTTAACGCCTAAAGAAATTCTTAAAACGACTCCCCTAATTAATTGTCGCCCAGTTCAAATCTAAACCTCAATTTAAAACATCTCTAAGATAAAATTTTGTTTAGAAAAAGACCCTACGAAAATAAACATAAGGACGTAATCTAAAACCCTCCTAAGTAATGGTTAAAGTCTTCTTAAATTTAGGGGGGGTAAAGTGAAGAGAGGGATAAATTAATTAAAATCCGTGGTTTTAATTGTAAAAAGGAATAAAAAATTAAATAACGTGTGAGAGTATAAAAGTTATGAATTTCAAAAAAATATAATGAAAGGATTAATTAGCGCATTCATCTTTTTGGTTTAAAAAAAAAAAAAAAGTTAGAAAGGAATAAATAATAGAAATAGGGAAACTTGTAAAAAAGGAAACATAATAAAGGAAAGTAGGGGACATAGGGTAAAAAGAAAAAAGGAATCAACAATTAAGGACTTTCTAAAATGAACTAAATTTAGCAACTTCATTTTAGATAAAGTTATTAAAAGCATGTAAGGGGATCTAGGAACACCTAGGAGTAATTTTAGGAGCGACTCTAGGTGGGTGAGGGAAATGAGTCTTTTAATTTTTTTTAAAGAAAATAATTTTGGAGAAACGTGGGGGATGAGTGACACTTG
>ML778258.1:2368412-2378532 GCA_009831015.1 Picea engelmannii
AACATAATAAAGGAAAGTAGGGGACATAGGGTAAAAAGCAAAAAGGAATTAGCAATTAAGGACTTTCTAAAATGAACTAAATTTAGCAACTTCATTTTAGGGAAAGTTATTAAAAGCATGTAAGGGGATCTAGGAACACCTAGGAGTAATTTTAGGAGTGACTGTAGGTGGGTGAGGGAAATGACTCTTTTAAGTTTTTTTTAAAGAAAATAATTTTGGAGAAACGTGGGGGATGAGAGACACTTGGACGGAAGAGAATTTTTAGAGGATTGTTATTTAAACTTAAATTAATAGTGATTTAGGAAAAGTAGGTGGGTCTCAAATTTCTATAAAAGAAGGGGAAGATGAGGAAGAGGAGGATGAACGGTTAGCGTAATGTTACGCTGCCGGATTGTGGCTTGACTAATTGCTTGTGAGGAGTTGGGTTTTTCTCATCTCTGATTGGAGTGGTAGCTCAGCCTTGCGAGCCGAGCTGAGAAGCTAGACTTATCTTCTGGATCTTGTGTGGCCCCTTTGCGGCTCAGGGGGCTAAGGGGGAAGCAGAGTACCCCTAGCGATTGGCTGGGAGGTACCAGTGAGGTCTCTACGGTCGGCGAGCAGAAGCGGAAAGGAGCGTGGGACATCCACCGAGGCGCGGACATCAATCGAGGCAGTCGATAAGGAAAAAGGTACTCGCGTTATTGGTAGAGTAGAATGTTTGGATTGATTCTTCGCTATAATTTATTGCTGTATAATTTTACCACCGATAACAAACACCATGATAGCTAGCATGCATGGTAGCATTTACAGGGTTGCGTTGTGGTTTAAGTGATTTGCGAATCTAATTTCTGGCATGCGTACGTCGTTCTTGACTGGGTACATTTTTATTATTACTGCTTAGGATTGTGCGAATTCTTACTGATTATTGTTCTGAAATTTCTCATTGGACTGTGGGCATTTTTAAAAAGGGTGCATGGGCATGTCATTTGTAATTATGTTCTGTGTTTTGTTCTGCCAACTGTTATCGCAATCCGTCCTATTGAAAGAGGTAAATTTCCCTACTTTTCTACATAAACACAGTCTAACACAATTGTCTTAAGTTATTTCGTACTATCCTTTTTAAATCTCCATCCTCTAAACTTCAGGGAAATAGTCATTTTTGTTTTGATTTCGGATTGATAAAATGGATATCAAAAATACTATCCAGATGGGAGGTATGTTTTCATCAATTGAAGAATGTAATTTTGACCAAGATTTTGGTAAAGTAAATTAACATTTCGGTATAGTAAATTATGCTTCTCACAAACCAAAAATAAAAATGTTTAGCTTTCTTCATTTAAAATCTCGGAATCGTTAAGGAAAAGCAGAATTACCGATCAACCATGCAGTAAGATTTTATATACATTTTTAATAAAATATTTATTAACTATCAATAAATATTTGGTTCCTTCGGCATTTTCTGCATTTTTCAATTTCATTGCCTTCAGATTGGTGTGCGTTTTCCCCAAACCGTGACTGCATGTTGAAGGCCCTCAGACCTTTATAAAATGGTTGACTGTGTTGATCTTCCTCTACGCCCATTTCTGCGTTAAACCTGGGTACTGCTTGAATTTCCACCTACAAAATCGGAATACTATAACCTTGTGTCCGCACGCGATTTGCCTAGCCACCAAGCGGTGCATAATCCATTGATTATTTCTGAGTTTGGTTCGACCTTTACCTCAACAGGCAATCCGCCCATCGACCTGGATGCTCTTACCAGCTGTCTCACTAAACTATCAACTTCAATGAATGGCGCCTCTTGTTCTCTGCATTGGGCAATCGTTCCCAACTTTCTCTATGTCTTGGAAATCATTCCCACTGATTTCTGCGTTTTTGGCGAATCCTTCCCCAGATTTCTCTGCAATTGGGTAATTTCGTATCCCCATAATTATTCTGTTTTGGCAACTGTCTCCTCAGATTTCCCCGATGTTATTACCTCCTCTTAGACCATTAGTGTATACCATCTTTCGATTCCATCACCCATGGTACTCGGCTATCCGCGAGGAGATAGTTGTTAACCCAACGTGGGATTCCCCTCACTCTGGGTATGCTTCCAAGGAGCCAGTGGTAATTAAATTTTCCAGATGTGATTTGATCTTGTCAGTTGTAAATATAATCTTGTCGGTGTAGATTTATCTCTGTCAGCTAGCTCAACAGTGTGTAATCTAGGCGTAGTCTTTTAGGTTATTCAACTCTACGTGCAACTTTAAATTCAAAATGATCATTATGTGAAGACTGTGTATTCCTTACAGCGTTGTTAATTAATTCCAATTAGCATGGCCATATTCATTACAGTCTAGTTAAATTGGTTTAATTTAGCTATGGAGTATGGTTAATGTATAGTAGTCCGTCGGTGCTTTATTTATAATTGCCTTGAGAAAGCGATTAGAACAGATTATTCTAATCATGATTTACAAAGTTTACATTCTATCTTAATTTCCATATATTTCCAGGTATTCTAATCAATTGCATTGCCCAGATTTACACTCTAAACATAATTGCCTTGTACTCTAATTGCCATGTACTCTAATCATAATTGACATGTGTTTAAAAGATTAATATGATTATTCTAATCTTAATGGCCATATACTGTAGTCATATTGTAGTCCGTCGGAGTTTTGTTAGAATAGATTTACAAGCACTAATCATGATAAGAATATATTATCTCAATTCAGAGGTGGAAACATCCTCTCGTATTTCTTGTTATTCTTCATATATGATTATCTTGCTAAATTGTTATTTTTTTTTCAATGGTCATTTGTGGGTTAATAATCGAATTCTGTCAACTAAAAAGAATTATCATAATATTTACTTTTCCGATTGTTATTTTCCTCATTTAGTTAAATTGTTAATTTATTATTATTTCGTCATTTGTTATTTAAATTTCACTGCCAAATTTAGTTCAACAAGGAAGAAGAAAAATATATACATTTTCTATTGCATGAAAGGAAATTAATCATAACACCCTATAATTTTTCAATATAACAAGTTCTTTAGTTAGCATTGGTTCAATGGAAGTAAATGGCCTACAACCGAGTTGGGTTAAAATTTAATTGCCTAACTAGAATTTGGTAATTATTAAAGTGGGAGTGGACAATTGTCGGGGGCATGGTTAAGTCACATTGAAAAAATTGTTGCTTAGTTTCCAGTGCTAAATGACTTAGTTATAATGTTATTTATTCTAGTTAACCTACATGATGTTAGTTGTTTCTAAACTTGGAGAAGTGCTGACCGACGTAATTGATTTCAATAAATGATGATATGTATGGCGCCTTGAGAAAAAGGGGGATTACCATTGCAGCTTAAATTAAAATAAGGTTAATTTCTTGCACTCTCATTTATGTCGTTTTATGATCGGATTTGGCAATCAAATTTTCTTGCACCGTGGAATTCTTGTGATGTTGTTGGATGTGATCGCGTAGCGATTGTCTTGTGTTTTTTATGTAGCGTTTGCTTGGTCTGCTTGTGTCGGGTGGGATATAGACACCTCCTTGTAGCCTTGGTATACATGTTGCGTGTGTGATTTTTCTGTGTAAAGAATCCAGTGCCGTATCAAGAGTCTCGGGCCCTTTAAAGGCAGGGTTGCCACTCTTGCGACACACCTGACAAAGATTACTAGTTTCTGCCTGAGCAGTCGACCAGGAGCCTATCTGACCTTCTCTCTCTCCGGAGCAGAGGACTAAGATTAAACGCCCTTCTTTTCTGTGCATAAATAGTAAACTCTACTATGATGGATTCTTCCATCTGTGACTATACTGTACATAACACCTTGTGTTGTTTTCTGCTTATAGTTGCTAGTTGTACGCCTTATGTCTAGGGATGTTTATTGCTTGTTGTTACTGTTGTATGTCGTATGTCATCTTGTTGTGTTCGTCTTTCTTGTGTCTTGTTCGTAGTTGGGTTACTAGTTTCTGCCTGAGCAGTCGGCTAGGAGCCTATCTGACATTCTCTCTCTCAGGAGCAGAGGACTAAGATTAAACGCCCTGCTTTCCTATGCAGAAATAGTAAAATCTGCTGCTTTGGATTCTTCCTTATGTCTATGTCGTTTATATGCTTGCAGTTACTTGTTGTGCGCCTTATGTTCTCTTGTTGTGATCATAGTGGTTGCGTCTTGTTAGTCGTCGGGTGGCGACGTAGAGTCAAGTGTGTCTGTTTCCTCTTTACACACGCGCACACACCTTAAACAAAAAAAAAATTGCACCTGTTACAGAGTTGTTGTGTTAAAGATGTTTGATCCTAACAATCATAAGGTGTTTTCAAGTAGAGATGTGTTGTTTCATGAAAATGCAGATGAATTACGAAAAGTATATGATTATGATGTGTGGAATCTACCTAAAGAAAATGAGGAAAATGCTAAAGAAGAAGAAGAAGAAGTCCAAGGAGAAGCTCCAAGCATTGTAGATTCTACAAGTAGCTAGAGTACGCCTAGAAGAGGTGAAGGAACTCCACAAAGAAGTGAAGAACTAAGGAGGACAACAAGACAATCTAAGACCCCAGTCAGGTATAGAGACTGTGCCTTAATAACTCAGGCTATGAATGTGGTACAACCTTTAAATTATGAGCAAGCTAAAGACCACAAAGAATGAATGGATGCCATGAAGGAAGAATATGACTCTATAATTAAAAATGAAACATGGGAATTGATGGAATTTCCTGAGAAAAAAAACCCCATAGGATCAAAATGGTTGTTCAAATATAAATTTAATGTTGATGGTAGTATAGACAAATACAAAGCTAGATTGGTTGCCAAATTTTATTCATAGAAAGAAGGGATAGATTATGAAGACACTTTTTCTCTTGTAGCAAAAATGAATAATACTATTAGATTAATGAATGCATTGGCTACCAAGTACAATTGGAAGTTGCATCAATTAGATGTCAAGTCAACATTTTTGAATGGAGAATTAAAAGAAGAGGTTTATCTTGTTCAACCAGAGGGGTTTGTAAAGAAAGGTCAAGAACATCTTGTATGCAAGTTGAAGAAAGATGTATATGGACTTAAATAGGCACCTAGGTCTTGGTATGAGAAAATTGATACATTTTTCTTTCAACAAGGCTTTATAAAAAGTAAAAGTGATCCAAAGTTGTATATCAAGAAATATAGAAATGGTCAAATTGCATTTATTTCTTTATATGTGGATGATCTTATCATAATAGGAAGTGCTACTGGGTTGATTGAAGAGATCAAAAGAAAGTTGTCACAACAGTTTGAAATGAAGGATCTTGGACATTTACATTACTGTTTAGGTCTTGAGGTATGGAGAGAAAATGGTAAGACCTTAATCACACAAAGAAAATATATGAAGGAGGTACTCTAGAGTTTTAATATGAACACATGTAAGACAATATCTATTCCATTAGAACAAAATGTTAATCTCAACAATAATGATGACTCAAAAGAAGTGGATGGTACTTTGTATCGACAATTGGTGGGAAGTCTAAATTATCTCAC
Organism: Picea engelmannii; assembly: GCA_009831015.1. Classification (NCBI taxonomy): domain Eukaryota; kingdom Viridiplantae; phylum Streptophyta; class Pinopsida; order Pinales; family Pinaceae; genus Picea; species Picea engelmannii. Next base: position 2,373,886 of record ML778258.1, read on the forward strand.
CACAACCAGGCCAGATATTGCATATTCAGATAACATTCTTAGCCAATTTATGGATAAGCCTCATGAGAATCACTGGAAATATGCAAAGAGATTCCTCCGATATTTGAAAGGGATTATTGATTTTGGTATTGAGTATACTAATGATTTTGATGTTGAGTTGACAGGTTTCTTAGACTCTGATTAGGCAGGATATCCAGATGACAGGAAGTCTACTACAGGATATGCATTCAGTATTGGATTAGGGATCGTGTCTTGGAGAAGTAAGAAACAACCAACTGTTTCTTTGTCATCCATTGAAGCTAAGTACAAAGCATCATGCACTGGCACCTACGAAGAAATTTGGCTAAGGAGGATACTTGAAGATGTTGGAGAAAATAAAAAAGTACCAAGAATCATCCAATGTGACAACCAAAGTTCCATCAAACTGGAAAACAACCCAGTGTATCATGCTAGGTCAAAGCATATTGAGACACACTATCATTTTGTAAGAGAAAAAATACAGTCAAATGAAATTGATGTATTGTATTGCAACACAAATGATAATGCTGCAAATATATTTACAAAGCCTCTTGGGAAGGCTAAGTTTGTAATATGTAGAGATAAGATAGATGTTGTAAAGGTTGTTTAATTAAGGGGGGGTGTTAGAAATTAATTAAACAACCAGTCCAGTAGTTGATGGAGATAATCCTGCAATAAATGCACCAACTGCACCGACTTCGGTAAACTCTTGAAAGAACCAGAAACGTCTGGAAGAAGAAATTCCAGCCATTGATCTTGAAACTAATCAACGGTGGAGCTTATACCACCACTGTAAAAATACTCATGCCTATAATGCAATAGACAAGTCAATTGTGTGTTCTCCATGTCTTTGTTTGTTATAGCTGTGTGATTTCTCTGATTAATACATACCTTGCACCAAATAATAATTGTTTGTTCATAGAACAAAAGTCACTATGGACAAGTTCCAACTCGGTATTTTCTCTCTAGGATTTCCCTATTTCATAGGTATGCTAATGATTATCTCCAAGTATACATTCTNCTTCTTGGGGGGGGGGGTGGATTATAGGTAGACCAATAACTATATTGTGTTTGACCATCACGTTCCATATTTATAACTAATATGTTTGAGTCATTCCTGCCATGGTATACTCTGGTCGTCTCTGAGTTGTGAGTTCAATTGATCCTAGATATTTCTTGTGACATAAAAAAACATACATAGTCAATAATTTATGTCCAATAAACCTTCAGAAATAACAAAAAACAAATTCTACATTCCTTTCACAAGAAACCAATATGGTCAAAACTTTACTTTATTTCTAGTCTAGGTTAGTTGGGGTATTGATGACAAATTTACACTCATGATAGGTACATGATAGAAATTAGTGATCACGCCATTATAATAGTCAATCTTTAAACAAATAGGAATAGTAATTATAATTGAAAGGTATAATCCATACCATCATCTTTCCTAGAGGTCCAACTAGCACAAAATGTTGAACATAACACAATGTGTGGTGCCTTTAGATTCATTAGGATTTATTATATGAGATCACCATATTTATTGGGAATATTATTTTCATATTTAGCCAATTTTAAGTGAAGTTACTAATCCAGATAATATTCAAATATTATAAAAGAGAGAAGATCCATATACATCAATTCTTTATAAATACGTATAACATGGAATTCACCAATTTTATCAAATAGATTATTCATCTTCTTCCAAACAACATTCGATAATTCAATCCCACTTATATGAAATTGAATCTCCTTAGAGATATAGGTAATTATGACTCCAAGAACCTCATCATTCTTCCCATTGATGACAAAATTCAGTTATTCATCCTTCAGATCAAGAACCCCAATATCTATAATGTGCCACAATGCTTTATTCTTCAACATTGTATCCATATATTGTGCCCAAATTATGTAATTGTAGCCATTTAGAACCATGGCGATTTTTTTTCAAACTCATAAATTTGATCCATTGATCTCATCTTAGATTCAGTATACACAGTGAAACCATAAGTTAATCTACTAGATAGGTTCGACTTGTCAAGAGTGTTGACAAGCTCCATAATAATTGTAGACAATATGCTATATTTCAAACCAGCAATTACGATATTGTGTTGGAGAATCAAAGGATTATGTATATAAGATAGATATTATTAGAAGAGATAAGTCATATATAGAGACATCATTACAACACTTAAGCACAACTAATCATAGATTAAGATATAAAGAAGTGTAAGAAACCTAAAAGAATCCATACACATCATATATCAATCATTAGGTTCACATCTTTCTATCATAGATAAACCCATGGGGCCATATTATATGGAACAAATATGTAACCAATTCCCTTACAGAGAGTAAAATTAGGTCCACATAGATGAGTTCATAATGGAATCCTTAAGGTTTTCATTATTTTGTGTAGCAGTCGACTATTCTTTTCTATCTACTCAACCAATTGAATGATTAGTAGACCATTCATTTATTTTCCTATTCAAATTCTCAATTTACCACTTGGTCAAATTCCTAGACAACTCTCTTAGTTAGATTTTTATTGTTGACTAACTATCTCTAGAAGATCCAGTGGTTTGATGAGCCTACAAAGCCTATTGTTCCCACAAAAAAATATAGAACTGTAAGACATTCAAATTGGTGAAAACATGGATTGTTATGTTTATGATGGGATTCATCATGCATCATTTTATATCATATATGGTTATTTCAACGATTTAAAGAAAATTATGTCAGGGCAATAATGTTCAACAATTATTGCAGATATTCTATTTGGATTAAAGTATATCATTGCAATAAACAATGATGTTTAATATACATATGATAAATTCAAATATGGCTTGGCAGCTAGGGTTTCTGGAGAACCACAATTCGGTTTTGTACATCCATGATGTTTACCATGTGGTGAGCTATTTCCCCCATGTTGATCCATGCAAATCCTCACATCTAAGTCAGTATCCATATGGAAGAAGATTCGGTCAACTATTCAAAAACCCCATTTGAAGGAAATCCTATTTGTACAACTCTACCTCCAATGGATTTCCATCAAAGAATCATACAAGAACAATGTTTGGATGCTCGAGAGGGAATTCAAACTAGCATTAACAATTCCAGGGATTGTTTTTTTGTTGGAGGACTATACAATTTCCACCTTTTCTCTAAATTCTCTGGTCTCTATGAACCATGAAGGTAACTCTCTCCTTGCACCTACAAACTCTACTTAAATCTTACAGTTACAGATCGTATTCATAGTTCTTCATGGGTTGACTAAACCACATACAAAAATGATGAAGGATATCTTACTTTGGATCAATCTAACCCTCTAGAGCCCTATAGTTTGTCACTCTTCGGAGTTTCACAAGAAATATTTTTATTTCAAAATTCCTTCTTGAAGACCTGATGAGTACCATTACCTTTGTTAATGAACCTGATGGTGTTTATGGTTTTCTACCACTTCATAAATTTGTGGGAAAATTTGTATCTCTGTCTCAATCATAAATCTAGAGAGATCTAATTTTTATTCTTTATAACTTTTCCTTATTTAGGATAGTTTTACTTCTGTCATTCTAGAGATATTTTAGATCTTATCTTATTTGATATGTGAAAGTATTTTTATATTCCCTCTCTCCAAAAATTTCTATATTTGATTTGATGTCCTAGATTTCCTGATATTCCCTCTTCCTTCTTTCCTTATTCCAAATTATTTCAACTCCCTTGAGCTTTTTTAAATTTTCATGGAATTGAAGAGAAGAGGATTCTGGGAGGGAGGGATTGAAGGGAACCCACGAGGATCTAATGGATTCAATAAAGGATGATTCCTCCAACTATATTGCATTTGATTTAAAAGTAATAGGATATGTAATGGCGGAATTAATTTAAACAACCATTGAATTACAACACAACAGTAAAATTTAAAAATTACTTCATTAGCACATTCGCAATTCAAATTCATCATAATAATAATATTTAATAACATTTTTTTATACAAAACAATGCATATCTTGGTAAATACCTGAACCTCATGCTATCAACCTATGTTTGCCCGCCGCTTGCTTCCTTCCCGCTTCTGGAAAACACTACCCAAAACCGTCCTCCCTGCCAACTAGGTAGCTCCCTAGCCCCAGGATATCAACGGATATCCTGGACCTCCATGCCCAAAACCCCCAGCAACTCCGGTCCACTGTGTCAATGCCACTCACAAAATTTCACCTCTCTGCAATACTCAGAGCTTCCCAAAATCCATGGCCAACTCCCGTAGAATAATCCTCCCCCCAAACTCCTTCCCCCCCCCCTTATCCCTCCTTCACCGACTTCCCTTCATTTACTCCCTACCTAATATCTTATCCCATTCTTAAATATCTTATCCCATTTATTTAATGCTTCTTATCCTTTATTTAATGTTTGTTATCCCACTCATATACGTAAGTTTTAATAAATTAAATTATCAACCCTATTAATTCTTTACTCACATAATTAAAGAGTTCATTAATAATTAAATAACCATTGACAATTATGAACAATAATTAATGATAATTAATTTAGTTAATATTATATAGGAAACAATTATTGTTTGGCTAACATCTTAGGACAATCAGATTATCAATTTAATTATAATTAATAATC
>ML778258.1:2395298-2420798 GCA_009831015.1 Picea engelmannii
TTTACCCCATAAATTTATGAAGACTAAAACTATTAATTAAGTGGTTTTTAGTCCAATTTTTTTTTTTTTTTTTTTATAGGGTTTTTTTCTTAAGGTTAAACAAAATTTTACCCTAGAGAGGTTTTAGACTTAGATTTAGATTCTGAACTGGGCAACAATTATTTAGGGAGGTTGTTTAAGAATTTCTTAATGAGTTAAAATTCATAGTTCCATCTAGGTTTGTTCCTTCATCAACATCGATGCGACGTGCCCTTCAGGACGCACCACGTGCTCCAAGGGTGCCACTCACCTTGTTTGTTTCTTTTGCGCGACGTGCCTTTCAGGATGCACCACATGCTCCAAGGGTGCCACTCGCTAACTTATGTTTCTTTCACGCGACGTGCCCTTTAGGATGCACCACGTGCTCCAAGGGTGACACTCGCCAACTTGACTGATTGGTAGACATCTATAACCCCTGGAGTCAACACTCCGCCAGGGGAACTTGTGGGAGACTAAGGGCTCTAAGGAATAAGGCCCCCGCCTTATTGCGTGCCCCTTAGAATCATCGTGAGTGACTGTTGCATTCTGGCCTCACGACATCGTGGATTCCTCTCGAACTAGGTAATCATTAACCTATAGTTCGAGCCACGATGAGAGTGCTAGTAGGCTGTGGCAGGGTTGTTGTCCACACCTCTCCCTCAACCTCTCTCGAAATCGTGTGTAACCACTTTACTCCATATGTGAGTCTGGTTGGCAATCTATCGTCAGCCTGCATCATCAACAATTGTGTCAGAACATGTCAACATCATATCATCAAATCAATGAAATATCACAGTAAATAAATCAACCCAAATAGCACACTCCCTGACTCAATCCGGAGTCCAAGGGGTTCCACCAATGCCTCTGCATCCTCAAGGTCCAAAACCCTCCACACTTAATAAAACTGAGTCAATAGCACCTGTCTACGTCAAAGCAGTAAAACATCATGTCATCTATCATAACGCATCATAATCAAGGATAAATGTTTTAACATCATAAAAGTCCAGATCACTTGCGAGCAAATGTCCTCAAAGAATAAGTTTTCTCAGTGCGCCAGAGCGGGATGTTACAGTAAACATTAATATTAACATTAAACATTATATTACATTAACTTTACCATGAATAATAATAGCATTGAAAATTAACGGCCCATCCACTTGCCGATTAAAGGACTAAAAATCGGCAATGAGAACAAACGCTGGTGAGAGCATGCCATAATCAAGGGCAACTTAAGTGCGCCTGCCAGAAATCACGAAATTGATTTGGCAGCTAACAAAATGGCTACTAACTTGCTCGGAAAGTATCAGACAACCAGAAAAAACCTGGCAACCGTGAAATGGAAACTTTATCCTGACAGCGTGGAGACACCTTTAAACAAAATGAAAGGCTTCATGTCTGGTTCAGAATCTCGAAAAAGGTGAGGTGCCCGTGTTTTCCGGGTGGTTTCAGTAGTCAAGGGAAGGTTAATATAGTCACAGGGGGAGGATGAAAACATTAATAATAGAGGCATGAATTTAAATGTTCACTGAGGCGAAAGTTATGAGTTTAGATGGTATCTAGTCGAGCTTTTAAAATGAGTTACACTCCAAACAGAAGGTAAGCATGCAGGTTCGTTAGGCTATAAGTATTACGCTACAGTTCAAGGCGCCCCTGGAGGTAATATAACCTCTAAAATAACCCAAGAAATGCACAGGTCATAATTGGCGGATTTGATGGCCAGAATCACATAAAGGAAAAAATTTACCCCGGTTAAAATGGTAGGATGAATCTTCAGAAGTAAATTTACAGATGAATGGCCAAAAGCAATGTGTAAAAATCATGGCATGAATTTTTTTTACAACAACGTCAATTTTTGTGAGAGAGCTGGTTGCTGAGTTTATAGGTTGATTAGTGATCTTTGATGAGTTATTAGTGCCCGAGAGCTAAAGGAGATTCTTACTACATGTGCTTAAATTAGAGTTTGCTATCAGGAATTCTCTTTAGAGAATGTTTTCATCAACGGAAATTCACAGCTATACACGTTAACACATAGTAAAAATTTCACTATGATTATATTGCTTCCCTGCAAATACGGCAATGAAATATAATTATACCAGGTATTGCCAACATATTATAAAACTGCACCACCATTAATTAATTACTGATATGCCACCTCCATGATCTACGAATTCGCCATTACAATGATTATCTAACGAACTCGAAATTTTCTTTATCTATTTAATGACAGAGGTAAAAAGATACGATTTTTAATTCAAAAATTGCAGGGCGAAAGTTTACGATTTGAACACTGCTGGCAGGGGCGAATTTTAAAGGTTTTCCACCCAATTTTGCAGTAACCATGACAAACAAATTTGCCAGAACATAATGCCAGAATAAACTTTCAGAAACCAAATTCAAAGTAACCCAACCAGTCTCACCGTTGATTAAGGAGGTGCCATTATTAAATAAGAGCAGTACTCCTGCTGGAAACTTTATTAACACCGTAAGGATTTATCCTAGCTATAACTCATGCCTTAAGAACGTTTATGGGTTTTACCTGATCTAATCATTCAGTTTTTGTGACAATCAACTTAAGAAATTGATGAATTTAAAACAGAAAGGCTCTGGTTATAACTGGGAAATCATGACAGCAAGGGAAGAAGGGAAAAACCACAGTCAAGGTGATTAATCTTGGTCTTAGAGCACAACACCAAAGGTAACTCGCCGAGTGAAATAGCCAGCAAAGGTTTAACAAGGTTGCAGAGTATGGGAAGCATGGCATCCACCATTTTGTGTTCAACTCACAAATAGTTTCTCCCAATAAATACAGGTGTAATATTGAGATTCGCAGGCCAGGAGTAAGATATATATTCACATTTAGATTCACCAGGGAAGAGATAGTCACATTTTAAATTACTAGGAAAAAAATTAATCACATTTTAATTTGCCAGGAAATGTATCAGCGTAAACTTAAAATTTTCCAGAAATCGTCAATACAGAGTTAAATTATCCCTGCATACATAAGATGTAGTCGAAAATGTAAATTGAAGAGCATGGTGGGAGCAGCACAAGGGACATAGTCAAACACCACAGGGAGATTTAATAAACCAATCAATCAGCCAGGTTATAAAATTTTCAGTCATAAAACTACACAAACAGTTTACCTATTCAACACACCTGTAGATCTAAAACATACATCCTACAACATTCTATTAATCAACAAAATTGTGTACTGTTTCCTATTCACTTGCTCCCAGTGTTGTCTACGTGCTCCATGCCTCTCCCACTCGCCGACCGTCGAGACCTCACCGGTACCTCCCAGCCAATGCTAGGGGTACTCTGCTTCCCCCTTAGCCCCCCGATCCGCAAAGGGGCCACACACTATCTAGATGGTACGTCTATCTCCCAGCTCACCTCGCAAGGCCGAGCTACCACTCCTCTCCGAGCCGGGAAACCCCAACTCCTCACAAGTAAATCAGTCAAGTCACTAATCTGGTAGCGTAACGTTACGCTAACAGCCGATCCCCTTTCTTCCTTCTCCTCCCTTTCTTTTATAGACATTTAGAACTTCCATTCTTTCCCTAAATCTCAGTTAATTTAAGTTTTAATAAAAATCTTCTAAAAATTCTCCTTCGTACAAGTGTCATCCATCCCCCACTTTCCTCCAATAATTATTTTCTTTAATTTATTTATTGTCTCATTTCCCTCACCCACCTAGAGTTACCCCTAAATTTACTCCTAGGTGTCCCTAGATTCCCTTACAGGTTTTAAAAGCTTTCCATAAAAATAAATTTCTAAATCAGTTCAAAATTAGAAGTTTCGTAAATGTCAATTCTTTCCTAAGTTGGTTTCCTGCTTTTTACCATGAGTTCCCCTCTTTCCTTCTTTAGGTTACCTCCTTTCCCTAATTTCCTAATTTTTGCATTTCCTTCTTTCCCCTTTTTATTTGAGCTAGAAACGATAGTTGTGCAATTTAACCTCTTTTCCTTTTATTATTAATTTAATATCTTTTTACACTTTCACAAGTTAAATAATTAATTTCTTCTTTACCTTTTATATCCACAAATTTTATTTAAGTTCTTACTCTCTTCATTTTACCCAAAAATTTATGAAGTCCAAAATTATTACTTAAGTGGTTTTTATTTTAAACTTTATTATTTTATTTTTATAGAGATACTTTCTTAAGGGTAGAAATTTTTTTACCCCTAGCAAAGTTTTAGACTTAGAACTTAGATTCTGGACTGGGCGACATTTAATTAGAGGAGTTGTTTTAAAAATTTCTTAATGTGTTAATTGTCTTAGGACCATCTAGGTTTGTTCCTTTATCATCATCAACGTGACGTGACCTTCAGGATGCACTATGTGCTCTAAGGGTGTCACTCGCCTTTTTCATTTCCTTGTGCGACGTTCCCTTCAGGATGCAATACGTGCTCCAAGTGTGACACTCTCCTCTTGACTGGTTGGTAGACATCAATAACCCTTGGAGTCAACACTACACCAGGTGAACTTGTGGGAGACTAAGGGCTCCTAAGGAATAAGGCCCCCGCCTTATTGCGTTCCCATTAGAATCATCGCGAGCAAATGTCGTTGTTTTCCCTCGCGGCATCGTGGGTCCTCTCGAACTAGGTAATCATTAACCTACAGTTCGAGCCACGACGGGAGTGCTAGTAGGTTGTAGCAGGGTTGTTGTCCACACCTCTCCCTCAACCTCTCTGGTAGTCGTGTGTGTCCCCTTTACTCCATATGTGAGTCTGGTCGGCAAGCTATCGTCAGCCTGAATCATCAACAAATCATGTCAGAACATGTCCACATCATATCATCTAATCAAATGTATTAATATCACAGTAAGTCAATCAAACCCCAAAAGCACACTCCCTGACTCGATCTGGAGTCCAAGGGGTTCCGCCGATGCCTCTACATCCTCAAGGTCCAAAACCTTGCACACTCAGTAAAACCGAGTCAATAGCACCTATCTATGTCAATGCAGTAAAACATCATGTCATATATCATAACGCATCATAATCAAGGACAAAGGTTTTAATATCATAATATCTCGGATCACTTGCGAGCAAGTGTCCTCAAAGAATAAGTTTTCTCAGTGCGCCAGAGCGGGATGTTACAACATCGGATCCTAGGCCCCCTTCAATTTTGAAATTAAAGGGGATAGGACAATGATATTCGGAATGAAGATTATATTTTGGAGGAGAGGTAGGGAAAGTGAGAAGGGTGAGGGAAGGGAAACACCAAGGGATCATATAAAGTTGGGGATAGAGGGAGGAAATTTATTGATGGTTAATATCAATTTGTTTTGCAAGGGTAATGACAGGTGTGGGAGGAGGCCCTAAGAGACTAAAGGGTCTATAGAGGAAATCAATTCCTGGGTATGGCTCCGATTTAGATATGATATCCCTAAAACATGTGAAACCCAATTACACAATAATTGAGGGACCAAAGGATGGGGGGATAAGGAAGGGCGTTACCCATTATGTCGGTAAGACCAAATGGAGAATCCAAGGACTTGATCACTTCTGTAGTGGCCTGTATTTTTTTATATTTTGTTCTAGCTATCACATCTAGTGACTAGGATCGGGTTGAAGGACATGGAGGATTACTGCACTGCAACTCCCTTCAATCCTTCCAAATCTAGATTCAACTATTTACATTCCTTGAGAATTCCATGGATAGATGCCCATAATGGTGGAACTTCCCACATCAAAATGAAATTTATTCATATTCCAGGTCCTAAAGCTATACCTCATATCTTCTTTGAATTGTGATAGTGTCCTATATACATCAAGAAAATTTTAGTCGTACCAAAATATGGGCCATACCCATGTATCCTATAAACTGATCAGAGAGATCCACTTCATAGAAAAACCCTAACGCATTTCCAATTTCATGAAATATATCTTTAAAACACAACAAAAGTGGTAACCTAGTATATGGACCCAAAACTGGGTTACTTCTAATATCTCCTATTTTTCATCAAAATCCACACTCCGTTTATTTAAGAAAAGAACCTAAGATCCTCAATTCCAATGGGTATTCAAAATGATGTCCATGTCTGAGACATTTCTCAATATCCAACCCATCCATCCTTTGGCCAAAACTTATATTTTTTATTGATATCACACCATAGACCAATTTTTTTTGGACAATCCATGTTTTCATTGTATCTAGTGACATACAACTACTGAAAAAATGACCCATCTGAGCAATGCATTGCATATTCAGAATGTCATGCAACTTGAAAGTTTCTCCCAACATAATTTTGGTGCAAGTAACCTTTCCTTTTACACATATCCTACTAATATTTCATTCTTCCATGATTTAAAATATGGGTTGAACTCTAGGGGAGATGGATTTCCTTAGAAATACATTCATCAGGTCTTCAAAAAGGAATTTTGAAATAAAAATATTTTCTTGTGAAACTCCCAAGAGTGACAAACTGTAAGGCCTGAGAGGGTTATATTGATCCAAAGTAAGATATCCTTCATCATTTGTGTATGTGGATTAGTCAACCCATGAATAACTATGAATACTATCTGCAATTGTAAGATTTAAGTAGAGTTTGTAGGTGCAAGGAGAGAGTTACCTTCGTGGTTCGTAGAGACCAGAGAATTTAGAGAAAAGGTGGAAATTGTACAGTCCTCCAACAAAACAAATCCCTAGCATTGTTAATTCTAGTTTTGGTTCCCTCTCGAGCATCCAAACATTGTTCTTGTATGAGTCTTTGATGGAAATCCGTTGGAGGTAGTGTGGTACAAATAGGATTTCCTTGAAATGGGGTTTTTGAATAGTTGACCGACTCTTCTTCCATATGGATATTGAATTAGATGTGAGGATTTCTATGGATCAACATGAGGGAAATAGATCACCACATGGTCAAATTAATGGATGTACAAAACCAAAATGTGGTTCTCCAGAAACCCTAGCTTCCAAGCCATATTTGATTTTATCATTTGTACATTGAACATCATTGTTTATTTCAATGATACACTTGTATCCAAATAGAATATCTGCAATAATTGGTGAACATTATTTCCCTGACATAATTTTATTTAAATCATTGAAATAACCATATATGATATAAAATGATGCATGATAAATCCCATCATAAACATAACAATCCATGTTTTCATCAATTTGAATGTCTTACAGTTCTATGTTTTTTTGTGGGAACAATAGGCTTTGTAGGCCCATCACACCACTGGATCTTCTAGGGATAGTTATTCAACAATAAAAATCTAACTAAGAGAGTTTTCTAGGAAGTTGACCCAGTGGTAAATTGAGAATATGAATAGGAAAATAAATGAATGGTCTACTAATCATTCAATGGTTGAGTAGATAGAAAAGAATAGTCAACTGCTGCACAAAATAAGGAAAACCTTAAGGATTCCATTATGAACTCATCTAGGTGGACCTAATTTTACTCTTTGTAAGGGAATTGGTTACATCTTTGTTCCATATAATATGGACCCATGGGTTTATCTATGATAAAAATATGTGAACCTAATGATTGATATATGATGTGTATGGATTTTTTTAGGTTTCTTACACTTCTTTATATGTTAAGATATGCTTAGTTGTGCTTAAGTGTTGTAATGATGTCTCTAGACATGACTTATCTCTTCTAATAATATATCTCTTATATACATAATCCTTTGATTCTCCAACACAATATCATAATTGTTGGTTTGAAATATAGCATATTGTCTACAATTATTATGGAGCTTGTCAACACTCTTGACAAGTCGAACCTATCTAGTATATTAACTTAGGGTTTCACTGTGTATACTAAATCTAAGATGAGATCAATGGATCAAAATTATGAGTTTGAAAAAAAATTACCATGGTTCTAAATGGATACAATTACATAATTTTGGCACAAGATATGGATACAATGTTGAAGAGTAAAGCATTGTGGCACTTAATATATATTGAGGTTCTTGATCTGAAGGATGAATAACTGAATTTTGTCATTGATGGGAAGAATGATGAGGTTTTAGGAGTCATAATGACCTATATATCTAAAGAGATTCAATTGCATATAAGTGGGATTGAATTATCGAATGTTTTTTGGAAGAAGATGAATAATCTATTTGATAAAATTGGTGAATTCCATGTTATACGTATTTATAAAGAGTTGGTCTATATGGATCTTCTCTCTTTTATAATATTTGAATATTATCTGGATTAGGAACTTCACTTAAAATTGGCTAAATATGAAAATATTTTTCCCAGTAAATATGGTGATCTCATATAATAAATGCTAATGAATCTAAAGACGCCACACATTGTGTTATGTTCAACATTTTGTGCTAGTTGGACCTCTAGGAAAGTTGATGGTATGGATTATACCTTTCGATTATAATTACTATTCCAATTTGTTTAAAATTTGACTATTATAATGACGTGATCACTAATTTCTATCATGTACCTATCATGAGTGTAAATTTTTCATCAATACCCCAACTAACCTAGACTAGAAATAAAGTAAAGTTTTGACCATATTGGTTTCTTGTGAAAGGAATGTAGAATTTTTTTTTTGTTATTTCTAAAGGTTTAATGGACATAAATTATTGACTATGTATGTTTTTTTTATGTCACAAGAAATATATAGGATCATTTGAACTCACAACTCAGAGACGACGAGAGTATACCATGGCATGAATGACTCAAACATATTAGTTATAAATATGGAAGGTGATGGTAAAACACAATATAGTTATTGGTCTACCTATAATACACCCCGCTCCCCCCGCCTCCCCCACAAAGTATTTGAAGAATGTATACTTGGAGAGCATCATTAGGATACCTATGAAATATGGAAATCCTAGAGAGAAAAGACTGAGTTGGAACTTGTACATAGTGACTTTTGTTCTATGAACAAACAATTATTATTTGGTGAAAGGTATGTATTGACCTTTATTGATGACTTTTCCAAGTAAACTTGTGTGCATTTATTAAATAATAAGAGTCTCATCTTTGAAAAATTCAAGGAATCTAAGTAATTTTGCAAAAAATCAATGTGATCAGTCTCTGAAATGTTTAAGATGTAACAATGGAGGAGAGTATCTAACGCATTTTAAAAGTGTCTATGATAGGATGGTGTCTTTTGGTAGGGATATATAGTTTACACACCCGAGTATAATGGAATTAGTGTAAGGAATAATTAGGCTTTAATCAAAATGACATGTTTCTTACTTTAGGCTAAAAGGCTATCAACCATTTTTTGGGAAAATGTTGTTTATAATTCATACTATATGTTAAATATAGTTTTGAATAAATTTGTACGGGATGTGACATGAGTTGAAAAATAGAATGGAAGGAATCCATTGGAAAAACAATAAAGAACCTTCATATCCATAATGTGGGATTATATTCTAGGATGACAGAAGGAAAAAACTAGATGTGAATTGCCATGCTTGTATCATGATGGGCTACTCTTAAGAGTTGAAGGAATACATATTGGATGATCCAGATTTATGAGAGGAATGACATGAAAACACATATTTATAATATCAACACAAGGACATAGTCAATAATAACAGAGATACAGTAAAAATTGACCTCTATTAAATAAGAAATACATGATGAAACTACAAAATGCACACTAAAAACAAGTTTGGTAGAATGGTGGAAGCTTATCTATGAGAAGAGATGTGATGACTATTCTCATTCGCAAGAAGATGAGTACAATGAGGATAGTAAAGCCTTTTTACAATGAACATGATTTTCCAAAACCCTAGAAATCCAAAAAACCTAACCCTAGGATATGAAGCCCAAAAAGTCATGTGGGTTGTGTTGGGGTAAGTTACTACATCAACTTCCTAGGGTCGTAACTTTTGGATACGATCTTCATTTAGGGAGACGATAGCTCATTGGAAAGGTATTGATGAGTATGTTCATTTCACAGGCTCAATCATACCTTTTGTGATCATTGAGGTGCCCGATCGTGAAAAAATGTCATTTAGGCCCTCAAAATGCCCCCAGAAGTTTATGACCCAAAAAAATGCTAAAAATAGTAAATTGCCAAAAAACCAGGTTTGAGCTAGTTGGAATAGGTGGGTGGCCATTGATATCCTCTTAGATAAATCCTACCCCATTAGGAAGAAATTATCTCCATTACATTGATTTCCCCCATCAGATGAGGAAAATTCTATTGAATTCGGCCATGGGTGAGCCACTTGCCTTGGTGCAAGAGCTTCCCTGCTTTGACAACCAGATAAATCTCGATCCTATGTTGGCGAGTTCCCTTGACCTATGATTCCATGATATGATCAGTGGATTCATGTTCCATGCAATCAATATTTATATTTTTTGGTCTCAATTATTCAGCTATCTCCGAGGTGTCCAATAATGGTGGAAAATAGGGTTGAAGGAGGTCCACATTGAACACTAGGTGCATATCAAGGAAGGGGGAAATTTTGAGATCAAAATCTTTGTCAGCCACAACCTTGGTGATGGTTTAAGGTACATAATAGAGTGGATGAAGTTTCTAATGAGGTTTTGTAATGCGTTCTTTCTGCAATTGCAACCAAACTTTGTCTCCCACCTAAAACTGGTGTGGCAGCTGGTGTTGATCATTGTGTTGTTTGTACTTGGCATTGGACTTCTCTAAAATATCCTAAACATGTTGGAAGATGTGTTGGATCCACTCAATTAATTGATTTCATTTTTCATCTTTACTTGGAGAATGTGATGAGTCTTCCTAGGTGGCTGTAAGGGATAGTGCAACATCCATGGGACCCAATGGTTAAAATCCCAACCCCACCTGAAAGGGGTTGTGGCTGGTTGAGCTATGTATGGATCCGATGTATTTTTTTTTAACATAGAGAAGAATATCATCCTATATGTGGGGTTATTTGAATTGTAAATGTATAGGATGTGCATGATCATCCTTTTGACAACCTCGGTTTGTCCATCCTTTTAGGGATGGAAGGCAGTGGATTTGGTGATCTTGGTGTCCAACAGTGACCAGAGGATCGAACATAATGTGTTGAGGAACAAGACGTCATGGTATGAGATAATGGTTTGTGGGATCCCAAAGTGTACCCATAGTTATTGAAAGAATATATTGGAAGTGGACTTCATTGTGATGCTCTTCCTGCAGGAGGCCAAAATTTCAATCTTAGAAAAACAATCAACAACAACAAAAACATAGTCATTTCCCTGCTTGGTGGATGGAGGTTGTGACATGTAGTCCATTGATATGGATTCGAAGTGTCTGTTAGGAGTAGGCATAGGAGTGTACATGCCTTGTTTCATAGTGCATGAAGTGCATGACCATATATACTTTCTAACATTATGTCGATGTTTCAGCCACTAGAAATTTCGTTGCATTACTGTCACTATAGTTTCCACACCGAAGTGTCCTTCCAAGCAACTGTAGTGGGATTCCCAAATCATCTTCGCTCACTCACTTGATAGAAAACTAAGATGGCCCAGATGGAAAAACAACCCATACTAAAGATGGAAATTAGTGATAGTTGTGTTTTCTCCCAGCATCTGGTAGGCATTGGCAAAGTCAGGACCTATCTCATAGAGGTGGGGCCATCCAAAGGTCTCATGGCCCCAAGATTCTAGCACCATGGTGAGTGTCGTGATAGGAGGTCAGATGAGGAAATCAATGAATTGGTTGGTACTTCCTATTTTATACTTGATGTTGAGGTGGAACTACTGAAAATATGTGGACCACTTCTAATAGTGGTCATTCTACAATTTCCCTTGTGTCTACATGAAATGCAATGTCTTATGATCTGTGTGGATGACTATTTCCTTCCCAAGAATGTAATTCATCCACTGGCGACAACATTTCACAATGGAGTACGTTTATTTGTCATAATTAGGATACTTATGGATGAAATTTGATAATGTCTCACTATGATAGGCCATAGGGTGTCCATGCTGACTAAGGTCTGTGCCCACAACATAGTCTGAAGCATTGGGGTTGAGCACAAGAGTTTCTTCATATCATTGAATGTTTCATATTAGGACATGACCCACACAAATTTGGCCGTACCACCACCCCTGGTTACTTGGTTGAGGGCCCATGCAATATGGGAGAATCCCAACATGAACCTACAATAGAAATTTGCAAGGCCTAAGAATATTCAATGCTCAGTGAGTTTGGTTGGGGCTGGCGAGTCACGAATGACTTGGATCTTGGTTGCATCGACATGCACACCATGTGCATGAACAATGTATCCTAGGTGCTGGAACTCGTCCTTGGTGAAGGATCATTTTTCAAAATTGGCATATAGCTTGTGTTGTCATAGAGTGTGTAGAACCTGTTGAATATGTTGCAAGTGTTTCACCCAAGTCTTGTTGTAGATGAGGATGTCATATAGATAAACCACTACAAAATTATTAATGAAAGGAAGCAAGATATATTCCATCATCCTCATGAAATTCATTGGGGCATTTTTCAAACCAAAGGAAATGACCAACCATTTAAAAGACATTCTTTTTACTTGAAGGTAGTATTCCATACATCTGTCTTCTCTATTAGGACCTGATGGTAGTTGTACTTCAGATCAATATTACTAAAGTATTTGGCCCCCTTGAGATGATCAAGGAGATCATCTATTTGGGGAATTCTGTATCTATTTCTGACTGTGATTTTATTTATGGTTCGATAATCAATGTTGACTCCCCAGGTCCCATGTTTCTTCTGCACCAACATGAATGGGATTCCACAAGGTGATGAGGTAGGTCATATGTTCCCCTTATGCATGAGTTATTGTATCTCACACTTGATCTACTCATTTTCTAATAGAGAGAGGTGATAGACTGACCCATTGGGTATTGGTGTGTTGGGGGTCAGATTGATGGTATGCTTGACCTGATAGTGGAAAGGTACCCCAATAGGTTATGTGAAGATGTCTTTGTATTCTTCCAATATCTTATCCACTTGCTTCTATTGTGTGGAGAGGCCAAATACGAAGGCCATGTATGTGTATACAACCTTCCTTTGACTCTAAGAGAGAATCTCGAAGAATAAAAACTTCCCGGTCTCAGAAATGACCTTCCTTCATTACTTGGTAGAGATCAAGGAAATAGCACTAGGTGGGACTACCTCAGGTATCCTGTACAATTTCCTATTCAAAGTAATAATAAAATTGTGAGGGATAGACTCATATACAATATGATGTGTCCATAAATAAGGCTGGCCCAAAAGAACATCACAAACTTCAAGGGGAGAAACATCACACAATACCTCATCTTTGAAAGGCTTGATGTCGTATGATAGGCGATAGTATTTTCTTACACAAAGGTCACTTCCTTGGTGGAGCCATTTGATGGTGTAGGATTGTGGGTGTGACATTGTCAGTAGGGATATGCACTTGACGAGCTCTGCCAATATGACATTATTTTTGCTACTGCTATCAGTGATGAAGTGCAACAGAGTTCCTTTCACACACATTTGTGAGTGAAATAGGCACTCACCTTCCTATTTCTCATCAGGTTCACCAGGTTGTATGTTAAGCCACAATATTGCCTCATTACCCCTTAATTGGGGCATATTACATTAGTAATGTTATTTTATTTATGTCGGCTTTATTCCATTGGTTGTAATTATACCTCCTAGTCTCCTATATATACCAAGTAGACATTTTCATTTGGAATCATCTGGTACTTGAACATTTAAGTGGGGTAAAAGGAGGTTTCCCCCTTGAAGAGGATTATTATCTGAAATTATCTATTTTTCAAGGCGTTAAGTACTTTTTCTGAGGCTTTTCTATGCTATATTGATATTTGGTTCTTACGATATGGTATCAGAGCTCAAGGTCTTGGGGTTTCGTTGCTACATCTGAGACACCTTGGAATTTTCGATATAATGTTTTTTATACAATGTTTTAGAAGGAAAGGCTTGGATTATATTTCATAGATGGATCCAGGTACGTTGGGTTAAAATTTCGGCTCCTGAGGCCTTATACGTTTGGATATACAACCTGTACAAGATAGGGTTCTGGAATAATCCTGAACTGAGTCATTGCGGAATTGTTGGTATAAAAACATTCTTGTAATGTTTCAGACCCTGAATGCTGGAGGCTATTTACAAAAATTAGTAAGGTATCTATGGTAAAACGTTCAGCTTCTGGGTCATCTTAAATTTGTAGTTACACCTTGTGTAAGATAGGGTGTATGACTAGTCCTATTGACTAGTCTCAAGAAGGTGTTTCAGGTAAAATAATCATAATTTGTTACTAGAGTATCCAAATTGAGTGGGATTGGTTTCATTGGATTGTGAACAGTCCGCAGTATTTCTGGTATGAGCTTCAGAATTTTATATCAATTATTTTGTGCGGGGTACGCTATACAAGTGAGATCTCCTGGAAAGGACAAAAATTGGCAAGTTGTGGGGGAGTTACCATAAATTCCACTTGGCACATCCAATTTTCATCAGACTTGTGGAATTCCAAAGAATAAATATCAAAGAACTACATAAAAGAAAGTTTCATACCTAGAAGGGCCGGAACTTGGGAGATACAATAGAAGAAAGATTGTCTAGCAGAACCACCTCAAATTCAAGGTTCAAAAGTGATACTTGGCCAACATGCCACCCAAAAAGGGAACTTCTACACAAAATAAGCCTCCAGACAATCCTACTTGGACTCTTGATGAAGGTGAAGTAATGCGTAGGGACATAAATTATTTACAAAAGAATATAGTAACAAAAGATGAACTACAAGAGATGAAAGCTAAGTTGGAGGCAAAGATGGATGGTTTAAAAGAGGAGATCATGGAAGTATTGAAAATTTTTGTAACAGAGAAGACACCTGAAAATGAAAATGCATCCCATGATCATGATGAGGAAACAAGGAAGGTGAATCAAGAATGGAGAAATTCCAAGTTTGGGTTGAAGACCAACCACGTTCCTAAGATCGATATGAGGAAGTTTGATGGCAAGGACCCAATCACATGGATACTTCAGATGGAGCAATTATTTGATCTACATAATGTGCCACATACACAAAAGGTACGCATTTCTTCTTTATATTTAGAACCTATTCAATTTGTATGGTATCGATGGATTTGTTCTTAGAAATCACTCGTCACTTGGACAATTTTCATGAAAGAAATGATAGCACACTATGAGGATACAAGGAGCAATACCTTCTTTAGTAAATTGATAAATCTCAAGCAAAAGGGTTCAGTTATCGAGCACATTGAGAACTTTCAAATATTGAATATAAAGATAACTGATATTCCAAATGAGCACTTTATTGATGTATTCATAAGAACTTTAAAGGATAACATTCAACATGATTTTCTTCTTTGGGAACCCAAATCATTGGAGAATGCATTTAAGGTGGCAAGAAATGTTGAAAGTAAAAATATAACTATGGCTACTAGAAGGACCAATCCTAACATCTATAGAGAGAACAATGCTCCTTATTCTAAAACACCTTAACCTACAAGGTTGACACCTCAACAATTGGAGGAAAGAAAAGAAAAATGTTTATGCCTTAATTTTCATAGCAAGTACAGTAATGGACATAAGTGTGGTGAGAAGAAATTATTCTACATAGATTGTGAAGAGGATGAAGAACAAGAACCATCTCAAGATGAAAACGTAGAAGCAATTTCATCTGAAGAGTTGACTCCCATGATATCATGTAATGCATTGGCTGGAATTAGCACTCCTCAAACCCTCAAGATCGAAGGATACATCAAAAAGAAAAAGGTAATAGTCCTAATTCATTATGGTGGTACTCATAATTTCATTCACTGTAAATTATCCAAAGCTCTCAATTGATTTGTATATCCAGCGCCAGAGTTTCAAGTAATGATTGCAGATGGAGGAACTATCAATTTCTCAGGAAAATGCAATAATATCAATCTTACTATGGGGTAATATGTAATGAATAGTCCAATGATTTCTATACCCATGGGTGGTGTAGATGTTGTACTAGGAATCCAATGGTTACAATCATTAGGAACAATGGCTTGTAATTTTCAAGAACTTTTGATGAAATTTTCATTGGAAGGAAAAGAAATTGAGTTAAGAGGTATAACAGGGAAACCCGGTAAGGTGATAATCTCTAATGGCATGAAAAAATTATTAAAAAAGGGGCATCAAGGCGTTATTGCAGAACTATTCTCACTAGATGTTCAAACATCTAAGCCATCTATTCCTCAAGATCTCCAAAGGATCATTGATAAGCATTCCAAAGTATTTGAAGATATTCCCAAAGGTCTTCTGCCCACTCGAAATCATGATCATGAAATTCACCTAATTCCTGGGAGTGTTCCTCCTAACATTAGGCCATACAGATACCCTTATGATGTAGGAGCATCGCAATTACCAAAGCGAGCGGGGAGCATCGCAGTTACCAAAGCGAGCGGGGAGCCAGCGCATGTGTTTTTTTTAACACATGACATATTGCTTTGAAATTGTTTTGGAAATGATGCGCCAGACCTTCAATGAACCATTTATGAAGGAGCGCCTTTTGTATATTGTATTGGACCTTGAGTGACACGCTCTCGTCCTTAGTAGATAGGAGGCATTTAATCTAGTAAATGTTGGTAGATAGGAATTTAATTTAGATTTCATAGCTTTAGAGTCCGAGAGGGAAAACGGATATAGACACCCTCATTGTATCATTGTAACATTAGCCAGCATAATTCAGAGCAGGAAGAGCATAGGAGAATAGCAGAGAGCTGTAGAAGAACATCCATGTACAGATCTTGAATTAATAGAAGGAAATGATTCAGACTCATGGCTTGTGTTCTCTGTGTGTGTGTGTTGATGATATGTTCATGAATGTTTGCTTTCCTGTTATGCATTTTCTTTGATATGTTGTGCATAAGATTTCATGTTGGAATGTGAAGTCTGAGAGGATGAGGATATGAGTTTCAAGTGTTTCTCTGCTTGAGTAAGGATTCCTGCAAGGAGTGAAGTCGAAAACATCCGTAAGGAGTGCATTGATGGAGGCTCAGGTAGTTTAACTCTTATTCCTATTCATCCAGAAGTGAAAGAGGGTTGCTGAAGCCATGCAAGGAGTGCGCAGGCTGAAGAGGAAGTCTCAGTCATGCATCTGAGAAGCAAGCTTTGGAGGACTGTTGTTGCAGGCGTGTGTAGAGTCAAAGGAAACTCGAACAGTTGGAGCATTCGCAGGTTGCCGCAAGGAAGTGCGTGCAAGAGATCTCTTTTTCCTAAGAGATTGTGGAAGCCGGAGGAAGCTCAGGAGGAGAAAGGACTTCAAAACTATTGAAAGGTTGCACAAAATATTTCAGTGCTAAGAAGCCTCAAGAGGGGAGGAAAGGAATCGATGGTCAGGATTCGTAGAGGAAATTCGCGAAAGACTGGTAGCCATCAGATCTAGCGGAAGTTGCGTCAGGGTTGAATCCGAGTGCGTAGGGGTTGAAGTCCCACAAGGTCATCGGAATATCGAGGGCATCGAGGATTCAGAAGTGGGAAGGTTTGAGACACCACAAGTCTCGAAACACCGACGGAATTGTAGTTGTTAATCCCAGAGCAGGACACGTGTCAGAGGATCCAAAGGAGTCGGGGTTCGGCATTTCAGGGTTCTTGAGGGAATAAGAACCATTGCCTCAAGAATCACGATATCACGATCCGTGATATCCCAACGAGCCCTGAACCGTGCATTGGTTGGGGACACGTGTCAGAAGATCTAAACCAGTCGGGAGTCGGAGTGTCAGGGTTTTTGAAGGCAGAGAACTCGTGCATGTTGGAATCGCGATCCACGAAATCCCGACGGGAGAATTGTGTGTGCGGACCAGTGGAGGACAGGTGTCATCCATATCAGGTTTCAGGACTTGGAGGGTCTTGTGAATTAGTGCAACAGAGATCACGATATAGCGATACGTGATTTCCCGACTGCGACGGAAGTTTGGGCCATAGGTGATAATATAAAGGACAGGTGGCGTCGAGAATTTGTGAGTCCTAGAATTCTTGGTATCTGGATTCGCGAACTCGCAGACTCTGATACACCGAGGGAGGGCAGGTGTCGAAGGGTCAACCCTCGTAGGAGTCAACGCTAAGTGGCATCGAGGATTGAGAGTCGGGGATATGTGGGGCACGAAACTTGAGACACTATAGGTGTCGATTTCCCAATGGGTGAGTTTTTCATCGGGATTCGGGGATTTGTGAGACCCAAATTCGTGACCATGAGAATCGCGATAACGTGAAATCTGATTTCCCGATAGAACAAAGGGAGATCATAAGGAGAGTTCTGTGGGTGTTGGAAAGTCCCGATAAGGGATTTGAAGTGATTTTAGGGTTCTTCGGGCCAACAGAGGGGAAGGTCCTGTGGGAGCAGCGTACCTGAGGGTGCGGTTGTGTCAGAGTGGTATCAGAGTGGGAGTATCTCATTTCTTTCTGTAGCAGAGAAGGAGAATTTCACCATGCTGCCGAGGAGAGAAAGACAATCACCGGATCTAGAGGATAGGGAGAACTAGAGAAGAAGAGGGAGACAAGCACAAAATCTAGAAATGGAGAGACAGATACATGATCTCCGAGCAAGACTAGAAGATATGGAGGCAGTGCAGAGACGCACAGCCAGTGCTGGAGATCTGAGTGACTCCGAAGGTGAAGTTGAAGCTGAACAACAAGAAGAAGTTGCGGCCGAAGATGCAGCGAATGAGCGATTAATTAAGGCTATTGCCCGGATGAGTTCGAAAACAAAGATGGACATTCCAGCTTATGAAGGGAATCTGGATGCGGAAGAGATTCTAGACTAGATTAGAGCTCTTGACACCTATTTCAATTACGAAGATATCAAAGAAGATAAGAAGGTCAGGAATGATGTCAAAAAATTAAAGGGACACGCAGCATTATGGTGGGACAAGATTCAAGTAGATAGGCGTTGCAAAGGCAAGAAAAAGATTAAAAGTTGGGATTGAATGATTGCAAAGATGAAGGAAAAGTTCATCCCAAGGGATTATCAAATCACACTATTTAGGAGAATGCAGAACTTGAGACAGAAGTTGATGACAGTGAAGGAGTATACTGAGGAATTCTACAAGCTAAACATTAGAGTAGGTCATCGGGAGAGCGATGATGAAAAAGTTGCCAGGTATATGAATGGCTTGAGATACGATATCCAGGACGATATGAGTATGAAAACCATCCGAACGGTGGAGGATGCGTATCAAATGGCGTTGAAAGCTGAAGAGAAGTTGAGCTGTAAGCAAGGACAACGAGGGCGAGGCAGAATCCAGCCAAGAGGCAAAGTAGTTTCCCAGGACAAATACCAGAAGCCCAGGGAGGAATCGAAGAAACCTCGGGGTAAAGTTGAAAGAGGTGGAAGTTCGCAGCGATTTCAACACGCTGAATAGCGAGGGCAGCATATAGTACAGGGCGGAGGATACACTGATAATAACACATTTCCTCATACCAGAGGTAGAGGAAGAGGCATAGGTGGAATCATTACATGCTTCACATGTGGAAAGAATGGGCACAAATCCTTTGACTGTCCAGATAAGAAGAAGGATGGAGGAGAAGCTCACATTGCCGACGCACAGAGGCGAGATGCTAAAGCAGAAAATGCAGAAGACGGAAGGTCATTGATGATGCGTAAAGTTCTCTTAACACCCGAGAAGGAGGTGGAGGACACAGTTCAAAGAAACAGACTTTTCAGAAATGCATGCAAGACCAAAGACAGGGTGTGAAAAGTTATCGTGGACAGCAGTAGCACAGATAATCTCGTTTCAACCGAGATGGTGGAGAAACTGGAGCTGGAGACGATTGATCATTCGAGTCCATATAAAGTTTCATGGCTACAGAAGGGACATCAGGTAAATGTCACTAAACAATGCTTAGTGGACATTAAGATAGGAGGATATAATGATAGTATTTTATGTGATGTTATTCCTATGGATGTGTGTCATTTATTGTTGGGTAGACCATGGACATATGATAGAAATGTGATTCATGATGGGAGAATGAACACATATACCCTAAAGAAGAATAGGAGAACACATATGTTACTTCCGATAAAAGATAAGGAGGTGAAGCCGGAAGTGAACAACAGGGTACTTCCCATGAGTGGGAAGGAGCTTCTTACGAAGGTGAAGAAGAAGGAAGATCCACAATTCTTTGTGGTCAGGAAACCCAAAATCATTTTTACTAGCACAATAGTGGATGATTTGCCGGAAGAAATTCAGGAACTGCTGGAAGAGTTCACTGATATTGTGGTAGACGAATTACCTCATTCGTTGTCGTCGATAAGGAGTGTAAGTCACCATATAGACCTTGTACCAGGAGCTAGTTTTCCAAATAAGGCCGCGTACAGGTTGACGCCTCAGGAGAATGAGGAGGTTAAGAAACAGGTCCAGGAGTTGTTGGACAAGGGATTGGTTAGGGAAAGTTTGAGTCTGTGTGTCGTTCCAATGGTACTCAGTCCAAAGAAAGAGGGAGGTTGGAGAATGTGCACTGATTCCAGAGCCATTAACACGATAACCATCAGGTACAGGCTTCCATTGCCATGGATGGACGACTTGATGGACTGTTTAAGTGGAGCCAAATGTTTTTCAAAGGTTGATTTGAAAAGCGGATACCATCAGATTCGCATGAGAGAAGGCGATGAGTGGAAGACAGCCTTCAAAACCAACGAAGGGTTGTATGAATGGCTAGTCATGTCGTTTGGCTTGATGAATGCACCGAGTACCTTCATGAGGTTAATGAATGAAGTGCTGAAGGAATTCATCGGGAAGTTTTTCATTTTTTATATGGATGACATATTGATTTTCAGTAAAACAAAGGCAGAACATCTGAAGCATTTAGCTGCAGTAATGAAGAAGCTACAGCAGGAGAAGTTGTTGATCAACATGAGGAAATCTTCATTTATGAAGACAGAACTCATTTACTTGGGATTTTTCATATCGGCGAATGAATTGAAGATGGATCCAGGTAAGGTAGAGGTAATTAAAAATTGGCCATCACCGAGAAATGTTTTCGAGGTGATGAGTTTTCATGGACTGGCTAGTTTCTACCGGAAGTTCATCAGGAATTTCAGTGGGATTAGTGCAGCGATGATGGACACAGTCAGGAAAAGACATAAATCTATTCATTGGACTGAAGAGGCAGAGAAGAGTTTCAATCTGTTGAAATGGAAGATCACAGAACAACCGGTTTTGGTGTTGCCGGATTTCCAGAAAACATTTCAGGTAAAATGTGATGCGAGTGGATTTGCCATAGAAGTGGTCTTGAGTCAGGATGACAGACCAATTGCATATTTCAGTGAGAAGATAAATGAGGCAAGGGAGAAATACTCCACATATGATAAAGAATTCTATGCCATCATACAGGCATTGAAGAAATGGAGACACTATTTGATTCCGAGAGAATTTATTTTATATAGTGATAACCATGCATTTCAGTATGTAACTCAACAGGAGAAATTGAATCAGAGGCATGTCAAGTGGGTAGAATACATGCATAATTTTACATTTGTAACTAAGCATATTTCGGGTACTGCTAACAAAGTGGCTGATGCTTTAAGTAGGAAATGTTTGTTGTTGCAGGAGTTCAAAGTCAAGACTTTAGGCTTTGATGATCTTAAGGACATGTATGCAAATGATCAGGATTTTAGAGAAGTGTATGGAGCAGTTGAGAACCCAGTTCTCAGAAACCGAAGTTAGTGGATAGAGTATGTGATCCAGGATGGGATGTTGTTCAAAGGCAATCAACTATGAATTCCAAATTTCTCCATGAGGGAGAATCTATTAAAATAAAAACACATCGGAGGCTTGGCAGGGAATTTTGGCCATGACAAGACATTTGCAAAGCTAAGCGAAGCATACTTTTGGCCAGGGATGCGGTCAGAAGTGAAGAGGTTTGTCGACAAATGTAGAATTTGCCAACATTCAAAGGGCATGAAGAAGAATGCAGGATTCTATCAACCATTACCCATACCCGAGAGACCGTGGGATGAAATCAGCATGGATTTCGTATTGGGATTACCAAGGACACAAAGAGGACATGATTCGATCTTTGTGGTAGTCGAAAGGTTTTATAAAATGGCACATTTTATCCCATGCCAGAAAACCAACGATGTGACTCACATCGCAAATTTGTTCTTCAAGGAGGTCATTCGACTTCATGGATTGCTGAAAAGCATAGTCTCAGACAGGGACACTAAATTCATTGGACATTTTTGGAGGACGCTATGGAAGAAGCTAGGAACTAACTTCGCATTTAGTTCTGCTTATCATCCTTATATGGATGGGCAAACAGAGGTGGTAAATAGGAGTCTGGGAGATTTGTTGAGAAGCTTGGTGACAGAGCACCACAACAGTTGGGACAATGTGTTGCCACAGGCGGAGTTTGCATACAACGACTCAGTGAACAGAAGCACAGGGAAAAGTCCATTTGAGATTGTATATGGAAAGCAACCAAGAGGAGTTTCATAGCTAAGCGATTCAGAACAGATAATGACTAAGAGCGCAAGCGCTGAAGATTTTGCTGAGGCGATGAAGGAACTTCATCACAGGGTGAAGGAGCGACTGCTGAAATCAAATCAAGAATATAAGTGTAGAGCCGATCAGTGGAAGAGACAACTTCAGTTTGAAGTTGGTGAGTTATTTTTGGCACATTTGAGGAAAGAAAGGTTCCCAAGGGGAACATACAATAAACTAAATATGAAGAAAATTGGGCCATGTAAAGTCCTGAGGAAATTAGGAGAAAATGCTTATGAAATCGAGTTGCTGGATGGGATTAGAATATCTCCGACATTCAATGTCTCAGACTTATATCCATATAAGGCTGAGGAAGCAGGAGCTGGAAGTGATGAACAACTAGAGGTCCAGTGACAGAAACAAATGTCGATTGCAGAAAAGCCACAGATGGAGCGTATACTTGACAAGAAGGTGAGAAAAAAGACCAGGCGGAAGTAATACTTCGAGTATCTGGTCAAATGGAAGGGCCATCCAGTGAAAGATTCCAGCTGGGAGACGGAGGCAGAGATTCAGAAGCATGGACAGACTGTGCAGGAGCTCATGGACAGGAGCCCATGAAATTTTTCAAGCAAGGGAGTATGATGCAAGAGCATCGCAGTTACCAAAGCGAGCGGGGCGCATCACAGTTACCAAAGCGAGCGGGGAGCCAGTGCATGTGTTTTTTTTAACACATGACATATTGCTTTGAAAACTTTTTGTAAATGATGCGCCAGACCTTCAATGAACCATTTATGAAGGAGCACCTTTTTTATATTGTATTGGACCTTGAGCGACACGCTCTCGTCCTTAGTGGATAGGAGGCATTTAATCTAGTAAATGCTGGTAGATAGGAATTTAATTTAGATTTGATAGCTTTAGAGTACGAGAGGGAAAACATATATAGACACCCTCATTGTATCATTGTAACATTAGCTAGCATAATTCAAAGCAAGAAGAGCATAGGAGAATAACAAAGAGCTATAGAAGAACATCCATGTACAAATTTTGAATTAATAGAAGGAATTGATTCAGACTCATGGTTTGTGTTCTCTGTGTGTGTGTGTTGATGATATGCTCACGAATGTTTGCTTTCCTGTTATGCATTTTCTTTGATATGCTGTGCATAAGATTTCATGTTGGAATGTGAAGTCTGAGAGGATGAGGATATGAGTTTCAAGTGTTTCTCTGCTTGAGTAAGGATTCCTTCAAGGAGTGCAGTCGAAAACATCCGCAAGGAGTGCGTTGATGGAGGCTCAGGTAGTTTAACTCTTATTCCTATTCATACAGAAGTGAAAGAGGGTTGCTGAAGCCGTGCAAGGAGTGTGCAGGCTGAAGAGGAAGTCTCAGTCGTGCATCTGAGAAGGAATCTTTGGAGGACTACTGCTGCAGGCATGCGCAGAGTCAAAGGAAACTCGAACAGTTGGAGCGTTCGTAGGTTGCCGCAAGGAAGTGTGTGCAAGATATCTCTTTTTCCGAAGATATTGTGGAAGCCGGAGGAATCTCAGGAGGAGCAAGGCCTTTGAAACTATTGAAAGGTTGCACAGAAGATTTCAGTGCTAAGAAGCCTCAAGAGGGGAGGAAAGGAATCGACGGTTAGGATTCGTAGAGGAAATTCGCGAAAGACCGGTAGCCATCAGATCTAGCAGAAGTTATGCCAGGGTTGAATCCAAGTGCGTAGGGGTTGAAGTCCCGCAAGGTCATCGGGATATTGAGGGCATCGGGGATTCAGAAGTGGGAAGGTTCGAGAACTCTCGAGTCTCGAAACACGGGCGGAATTGTAGCTGTTAATCCTAGAGAAAGACACGTGTCAGAGGATCCAAAGGAGTCGGGGTTCGGCATTTCGAGGTTCTTGAGGGCATAAGAACCATTGCCTCAAGAATTGCGATATCGCGATCCGTGATATCTCGATGAGCCTTGAACCATCCATTTGTTGGGGATGCGTGTCAGAAGATCTAAACCAATCGGGAGTCGGAGTGTCGGGGTTTTTGAAGGCAAAGAACTCGTGCATGTTGGAATCGCGATCCACGAAATCTCGATGGGAGAATTGTGTGTGCAGACCAGTGGAGGACAGGTGTCATCCATATCGGGTTTCGGGACTTGGAGGGTCCTGTGAATTAGTGCAACAGAGATCGCGATATAGCGATACGCGATTTCCCGACCGCGACGGAAGTGTGGGCCATAGGTGATCATATAAAGGACAGGTGGCGTCGGGAATTTGTGAGTCCTAGAATTCTTGGTATCCAGATTCGTGAACTCACGGACTCCGATACACCGAGGGAGGGCAGGTGTCGAAGGGTCAACCCTCGCAGGAGTCAATGCCCAGTGGCATCGGGGATCGGGATTCGGGGATCTGTGGGGCAAAAAAATTGTGACACCATAGGTCCCAATTTCCCGACGGGGAAATTCTCGACAGAAGCAGGGAAGCATGGGTGAGTTTTTCATCGGGATTCATGGATTTGTGAGACCCGAATTCATGACCACGAAAATCGCGATAACGCGAAATCTGATTTCCCGATAGAACAAAGGGAGATCATAAGGAGAGTTATGTGGGTGTTGGAAAGTCTCGATAAGGGATTTGAATAGATTTTTGGGTTCTTCTGGCCAAGAGAGGAGAAGGTCCTGTGGGAGCAGCGTACCTGAGGGTGCGGTTGCGTCACCTTACGCCTAGAAGAGTGAAATTGAGTGCATGGTTGAAGAAATGTTAGAGGTTGGAATTATTAGACCTAGCCAAAGTTCTTACTCTACACCAGTGGTAATGGTATTCAAGAAAGATAGCTCATGGCATATGTGTCCAGATTATAGAGAGCTCAACAAGATCACTATTAAATATAAGTTTCCCATTCCCGTCATTGATTAATTTTTAGATGAACTACATGGAGCAATCTATTTCACAAAATTGGATCTTTGTTTAGGGTATCATCATATCAGAATGAAGGAAGAAGATATCCCCAAAACAACATTCTGAACTCATGAAGGACATTATGAATTTTTGGTCATGCCTTTTGGCCTTACAAATGCACCTTCCACATTCCAAGGGTTGATGAATTCCATTTTCAAGCCCTTCCTTTGAAAATTTGTGTTAGTATTTTTTGA
>ML778258.1:2420848-2455726 GCA_009831015.1 Picea engelmannii
CTTCTCTAAAATAAAAATCTAAGGTTCAAGCAGTGGAAGATCACATCGAGAATCAACAACAAGTTCTCCAAATCTTAAAGGACAACCTGACCATGGCACAAAATCGCATGAAACAACAAGCAGATCAACATCGTAGTGAAATATGTTTTGAAGTAGGGGATTGGGTGTTTTTAAGACTACAACCATACAAACAGATATCCCTCAAGCAAGCCAAGAAGGATAATACATTATCACTAAATTACTATGGCCCTTATAAGGTGTTGCAAAAGATTGGTACTATGGCATACAAATTGGATTTGCCTGCATCTTCACGAGTACACCTAGTTTTCCATGTTTCATGCTTAAAGAGGGTTATAGGTGACAAGATCCCAGTTCAAACTATATTGCTAGAACTTGACGAGGAAAGAAAAATCATAGTGGAGCCTGAAGCCATCACTGACACAAGAATTCTCCAGCTGAGGAATAGATCCATTTTAGAGTATCTCATTAAATGGAGGAAACTATGGGTTGAAGATTCCACTTGGGAAGATGAGTCTTTTATACAAAAGCATCCAGAGTTACTCAAGCATTGCGAACAACGCTTGTCTCAAGGGGAGGGGCATGTTAAGCCCTAATATTGTCTCATTACCCCTTAATTGGGGCATATTACATTAGTAATGTTATTTTATTTATGTCGGCTTTATTCCATTAGTTGTAATTATACCTCCTAGTCTCCTATATATACCAAGGAGACATTTTCATTTGGAATCATCTGGTACTTGAACATTTAAGTGGGGTAAAAGGAGGTTGCCCCCTCGAAGAGGCTTATTGTCTGAAATTATCTCTTTTTCAAGGCATTGAGTACTTTTTCTGAGGTTTTTCTATGCTATATTGATATTTGGTTCTTAAGATTAGATCTTGGTGGTAGCATCAGTGGAACTGGATTCCACGTCAATGATTTGTCTCCCCTTTTCTGGTTTTGATTTAGATTCGAAACCCACAATCTATTCAAAGGATTTCACCTCAACCACCAATGTATTATTTGAGAAACAATCAATAGTATTATTCCAGGGGATCTTATGGAAGTTACACCACTTCCCAACATCTTTCTTCATCTTTCAACTATCCTTATTTGGTTGATTTTTTGACTGGTTGTCCTAAGGTTTCCCATATTTTCTATATGATTTGTTTTTCGAGTTGGGGCTTCTCTTTTCCTGCTTATGCTATGAGAGGCTCCTAGACCCAAACTGTCGTGTCTTTTTTTTAACCTTCTGCTCGATTTTGATGGAATATTGATAGGACCCACCCATGGATGAGATGAACGAAAACTCTATTTCTGTCTAGATGTATCTATGAAGACTGCCACGATAATTGAGAACCATATGTCACTTATAATGTTTGATATCCAGCTAGGTTCACAAGGTATGGAAGACATTGGTGAAATCTGGCACTATTTGGTCTCTTTCATACCACAGTGTGATCCATATTGTATACAGGTCAAAATAAATTCCAACAGGGTAGTATTATTCCTTAATAGAATTCCTGAAGGAACCCCAAGTGGGTGCAACTGCAAATATGTGGATCCCTCTATTTCCTTTCTCTCATAGAAGGTCTCCCACCAATATTTGACATGCGTGAAAACCTTGATGAACTCAAATGTAATATTTTCTCTATCAGAAAAGTTGTATACAGAAAATACCCTTCCAGAAGGTTTAAAACTTTATTTATGGCATTCGTATCTATTTGACCTTCAAATATAGCAATATCAAAATTGATATGTACCTTGAAGGGGGCGATGCCTTCACTTGAGGTGAATGTGTCGGTTGTCGGAAACTATCGAAGGATTTGTGCAAATTTGTCCATGATATCATTCCTTTGTCACTCGAGGGATTCCTATAGAAACATTTTGGAAGGATCTTTTGATATCCTCAAATTCTTACAAACTAAATTCCAATTTTAATTTATAAATAAATTTCCATTTATGGAAAATCCGAATTTAGAAATAAATTTCAATTTAGGGAAAATCCGAATTTAGAATTTTGGATTTTGTAATTATTATTTTATGATTGTTGGGAGAATGTTTGAATTTCCCAACTGTCCTTTTTTGATGGACATGTGTATGAGATAAACTTTTTAATAAATTAGATGCTGGAAGAGAAATGGAACAACTGGGTTAAAAATAGTTGACTATGACTCCATGAGTGGGGAATAGGTTTGAGTTAACTCAAAGTTGATTTTTGCAAGTGGAAGAAGTTGAGTTTTTTCAGTAGAAGGCCCTAAAAATCATGTATTTGTAAAGCTGTGAATTTTCCCAAGGAGGGAGAGGAATGGAAAAACCTAGGCACAAGATAAATACAACATACATGGGAGGCAAGATGGTGCTTAGTATGTTGGGGGATGATAATTGTTTTGTTGTTATGATCACATCTTGCATGAGGCAAAGCATTTTATGAACAATTGAAGGTGACAATAGATAATGAGTGTGACTCATTTCTCCCTTATGGATTCATGGTCAGGATAGTGGGTGACCAGGACAAGTGATCATGGTTGTTATGTTTCTACGTTTGGGTGGAACGTGGATGTCCCATTTGTTTTCCCAGCATCAATATTTAGATATGTATCTCACCTATGTACTCAAATTGTTGATTTTATACTGTTGATGTTATATTGTGATACCATTGATGTTATATAGTTGATGCCATGCTTTATATTACTATACTTATAAGAAGAATATGCTTAAGTGGACTGTATAGCCTTTTTAGTTATGTGGTTTTCCACTGTGTAAAAATACATGTAGTGGTGTTTTATCAAGGTTTAGCATATATATATATATATATATATATATATTAATTGTGTATATGTTCCTATTGTCCATGATAGATCTAGTTTTCTTGATTGTTTTTCATTCCTGTATATAATCAAATAATTCAGAAAGAAAAGTATAAACATACTGCATTGAAATTTATGTGATTATGTTGAGTATAAAGAACAAAAGTCCCAATACATTCTTTTATCTATTATCAAAGAAAGATATATGATACAGTAGATCGCATGATACTTGAAATATATATTTTTTTAATTACAAACAATAGGTTGCCGATGAACATTTGATAGTTTGTGTTTTCCATCGAACAAAGAACTCCATAGCTAGTCTAAACAGAGATTTAAAATACTACATAAAATTGTCTGTGAGTGTGCCCATGGACAGGTGGAAGAGATATGGAACCTGAATACCTTTTTGTGTATAAGCCACTTACTTCA
The DNA here is from genome assembly GCA_009831015.1 of Picea engelmannii. Taxonomy (NCBI): domain Eukaryota; kingdom Viridiplantae; phylum Streptophyta; class Pinopsida; order Pinales; family Pinaceae; genus Picea; species Picea engelmannii. Next base: position 2,424,089 of record ML778258.1, read on the forward strand.
TCAAGTGCACTGTATTTTCTCCCAACCTGCAAAAGAGCCATATGACCGTGTTAGTAACTTACTAATGTACAAACCATTAAACAATGAGATAAATAAAAAGAGTAAAAGTATACTTATCTTGGATCTCGATTTCATATTGGAGTATCCTCATTTCCTTGCGAAGTACTCGACCTAAGACCCAGGAAGGGGAGTGGGTGTGCAATTCATATGATGGGTTCCCTCAGAAGACAAAGGGACCCATCATCAGTTGACATACATGTGAAATTAATTTACTTGCGAAATAAATAAAAGAAAATAGACTTTCAATCAAGTTTTGTAGTTTTTTATCCATGTACATGTTTTTCATTATAAAGTACAGAGAACACTTACCCAAAAAAATACAAACTGTAATCAAGAGGAATATCGAGCCAATAAACAATTTAATAAAGGGGTAGAGTTAATAAACTAAAATAGTACCAATTAACTGATAAATATTACCACAACGAAATTACCAAACCCCATGCAGAGGGCCAAAATAATACCGTGGAGAAGATAACTTTTTAAAGAACAAAGTTACCAGTTTCCTCCTCAGTACATAGATGGATTCTGACCTAGAGGATACTTGCAGAAAATAAAGTATTAAATTAACAGGTAATTACAGAGACGCATAGAGCGTGATCCACACACACACACACACACACACACACACACATGTGTGTGTGTGTGTGTGTGTGTGTGTGTGTGTGTGTGTGTGTGTGTGTGTATTGGTATCAATCATGGTAAGTATTTTATGAAATCGAAAAATCATTACAGAGACACAAAGGAGGCGATCTAGGTGCATAAATGTTTCAGTAAAAATCTAACTTCATGGTTTAGAACATAAGAACAAGGACGTATTCAAAACCTGTTATTTTCTTGCCTCTACATTCAACGGATGATGTCTATAGATTTATCCTAATTACAGATGAATGTTTAGGTTAGAGGAAAAATCTAGAAATGCATTACAGAGATGAATAAAAAACCCTTCACGGGACAGAGCCACGCCTTTTTGACTCAAAAAGATTGTCTTTAAAGTTAACAGACAAAGTTAAACACGAATTGTATTTATAGAGTTTAACAACTATCGAGGTCTGTCAAAAATATTTTAAGTGCATGAAGATTAAAAGATTTCATTCAAGTGTTGGAATGCAAGTATAAGACTATTCAACCATGACTATTACACAGGGTCTTCCTGATAGGCCTCTAAAACTGACAGTAATTTTCCTACATAGTAAGATCCAAACAGGGGTCACGGGTGTAATGACCTATGCACATACTTAAAACCAAATGAGAATATTTGCAAAGGGTTTGGTCTTTGGAAATGATGATTTTGACTATGAATGGACTAGGAAGGAGCCCGAAGGATTACAGGTTTGAAGATAGATATCCAACAGAAGAAACAAAGCAACACTATCAAACTGAGTGATAAAACTAAATGGTTAACCCAACTCACAATGAAATATTTAACACGGTGGAGCCTGGAATGGAACGCCAAGGAAGGTGAAATTAATCATACAATATCAACTCTCAAAACAAAAAGAAAATCATAAAGAATACATTGAAAATAGGACGTTTCCATAAAGAATACTTTTCACAGAGAATGCATCTCATAAGGAATGCATTGCACAACAAACGTTTTTAGCATAAAGAATACATCTTACAAAGAATGTTTTCATAAGGAATACATTGGACAATGAACATTTTAGCATAAAGAATAAATTTCATAGAGAACGTTTTCATCAAGAATACCTTACACAGAGAATGCAAGTTGTAGAACAGTTACTTATCGTGCCTATGGAAACCCTGCTAGAGCTCCAATTCTACCATTCTCCATAGATCTGAAAAATACTACTAGTGGCAGGGAGTAAACCAAAGAGTAAAAAAGTGGAAAGAAACAACTATGAGGGGCATAATGGCACCTCATGCCCATTGGTAGTGGAGAAGAGAGAAAGGTACGCCACCCGATCCCTTTCCATGTGAAACCAACCGAATTGGCAAGCCCATAGCTAGCGGTTCTCTGTAGTGTTAGGCCTTGAGAGTAATGGTAGTTTTATCTCTATTAATGGCCCTAACCTAGCATAAAATCCTACATTTATAATAGCCTAGGTTCAGACCGACCTGACATCCACCTCAATTATGGTTTTTACGAACCACATAAATGTTGTATTTATATGTGTAACCATGGATTGGTTGGGAATGTTAGTGTATTTGCATAGGGTTATGTGAAATCCCAAAAAAAAATAAAAAATAAAGGAAATAAAAATATTTTGAAAATTTAATAATGCTGGAAATTTATTTCCATTTTTAGTAAATTCTAAATTGGAAATTTTTTGCCATTTATGGCAATTTCGAATTTTGAATTTTATAGTTGTAATAAATGATTTTGAATGTTGGGCAGAGATATGATTTGTCCCAACTAGATATTGGACAATGACATTTTTTAAAAACATAATATCTTATATTGATTGTAGGAAGACAAATGGAACAACCATGTTACAAGTAGCTGACCGTGACTCCATGAGTGGGGAACCTGTTGGAACTATCCCTGGGCTGATTTCTACAACTGGAAAATTAGTGATTTGGCCATTGGAAACCCCTGAAGATCAAGGATTTAGGAAGCTGCGAAAATTCCCAAGGAAGGGAAAAGACATAGGCAAGTTACAAATAAGCATATGTGAGGAGGTAGGACGCTGCTAAGTATGTTGGAGGAAAGAGTCTAGTTTTTATTTTATTTTTCCACTTGCTGTTATAAACACTGGAAAGGTGTGAGGTAAGGAAAGAGGACTGGATTGAAGGACTTTGTTTTGGAGGGATTTCCAAGTTCTCTCTTATGGACTCATGGTCAGGCTAGGGGGTGAATCGAGCAAGAAATTGTGGTTGCTCGGTTCTACGGTTGGGAGGAACATGGTTGTTCCCTTTGTTTTCTCTGCAAGATAGTCCAAATATGTTACTCTAAACCCCATCTGTCTGAATGATGTATTTGTTAGATGTATTGTTCATATTATAGTTATATGGAAAGGAGTTCTTGTGTTCTTTGTGTAAATGTTAGTATAATTGTTGTAAGTTTTTCCTGTAACTAAATAATTCGATATTGTACCTATGTTGAATGAATTGGTTTTTGTTTCTAATAGGATCCTTAATGATGGTATTCATGCTATAATCTAGACAATGGCTATTCGAGAATGCAGTAATAGACGGTAGCATCTAATTGTGGAATTATTTTCTAGAAATGTCATTTCGATTTCATAAAAATATATATCGAATACTTAACCATGGACAAAAGAAGTGTTATATGTGTACCTACAATTCCACAAATATATTACATAATTGAGTATTAATATCAAGGAATGAACATAGTGCATTATTATATAGTTTCCAAGCCTGAAATAGAGCCGAATTATATACGAACAGAGCATAAATTTTGAAGTAGTTTTTTAAAAACAAAAACTACCAGAGTTGATTATATACGAACAGAGAAAGTGTATATGTATATATCGGCTTAGAACCTGAAAAGATTCGAATATATATATATATATATATATATATATATATATATATATATATGAGTAAGGCGAATACAAATATAGACATATATAGGTTTCCAAACCTTAAAACAGATTCGGATATACGCGAATAGGGCGAATACATATTATAGATTCTCAAAAAAATCTTAATCATAAAAGGATTTGTATACCAAAAGAACAGAGAGAACAAATCTATTTATGCATAAGTGTAATCCAATCAATATAAGAGAAAAAATAGAGTAGCAATGCACGAATAAAACTATGTTCAGATTTTCAATGATTCAAACTGAGCAGAGACGAAACATGTGATAGTGCATGAACAGGACCCTTATTATGTGCACATAAGTTCAAAACTTGGAAAAATAGAACCGAATATTTGACAAGGAGCGAACAGTACTAGAATAGGCTTTTAATACCATTTTGTAACCTTCAATAAAAGGGTTGAAACATACGGGAGCGATTCCATTACAGAGTAACTAGAAAACACATTGCTTTATTTTTATTAAGAAGTTTTCAAGAAAATGTCCAATTAGATAGTTATCGGTAACAAAAGACTACCCAGACTCATCAACAGGATCCAATACTAATGGCTAGTGTGACTAGTAAAAATATTTCCGAATACATTAAATGACAAGAGTAATGTATAAAGCGTCGAAGATAAGTTGTTCCCAACGTAGTCATCACAGTAGAACACTAATTAAATAAGATTTCCATACTTATTACGTAAAGAGAATTTTGAGAACCCTTTGTTATGGAACCCAAGTACCTTAGGCATGTTGAACAAAAGTCGATACCTGTTCCATGAAGTGAACACCCCTGCACTCAGCCATCACAGGAAGATGTTAGCAAAGTATTAAAAGAAAAACTTCAAGTTTATAAAATCAAATAGTTGAGTTCCACAGGGATATTGGTCTGCTTAACTTAAAAACACCACGACCTCCAGTGGTCGTGCCTGGCTTGTGATCATGTCCCTGGCCGAAGAAAGGGATACCTAGAACTCCTGGTGGGTACCTCGCAACAAGAGAAAAGTCCCACCATTAATACAACAATGCCCCTCTTCAAGCAAAGATTTAAACAAAAGGGTTGACAGAGAAAGTAATACTACGAATCCAAGAAGACCAAACTTACTTAAATAGTAATTTTCACAATAGTTATAAAGAATCTGAGAAAATGACATTATATATATAGAGATACAAACAATCAACTAGTCAGGATGTATTCCAGAAATAATGTACCAGTAGGCCATCACTTTATTACAAATAGAATGCATCAAACACAGAGGAAGACATAATGATAAACCCTTTCGGTGCTACACAGGGTTGCCTCTGAAACAATTGTCATTATCAGAGTTAAGTAAAATATTTAGAAGAAATCCACGAATAGAGGGCGCATGGCCACGCTAGTGTAAAGTAAGGACTCTCGATGTTAACCCCTACACCAACCTACATTTTAATGACATGAGAAATCACATAAACCTTGTTCCTATTAGAGAAAGTAAAAAACTCTCTTTAACACACTCGTGACCTCTGTGGTTTCCACATTAAAAAATGATTTTCGATAGTTCTATAGGGTCTTACTAGAAAGACGGTGGTTGCTATCGAATTCACCAACGCAGAGGAAACAACCCTCCCCTATGAAACAATGCTCAGTGCAGAACCTCCCTTACGAAAAACACCTGAACGAAATGAGACTGCCAAAAACCTAGATGGACGATAAACCACCCTTAACCATTCATATGTACAAGCCATGTGCTAGGGCTTGGATGGCGCATCAGGATTGCTAAGGACAAGGGGACGAGGTGTTGGGACTGAGGAAAAATTAAATTCCAAGTCAGAATCTTAACTGCCCCTGACAGATACACCTACCTTCTTTAAAAGTGGAAGATACATATAACCATGACTGTCTAGTGCACACGATCGATCGTTATACCTCAATCTCTGAAGTACTCCTCTCGTTACACCAATAGAATGAGAAGGGCCATTAGTTGATTACGTAGTGCGGGACGAGTAGAAAACTATTTGTTATGATGGAAGCCCCAGTCGTATTTTAACCAAGACGTAACATCAGAGGGGAGTGCGTGGTTACCCACCATTAGTTTCATCCTTAATAACTATAGTCACCCAAGTACGCCTCAATCCCAATGTCAACTCAGCCAGCTAAGAGTATAGGCTTTAATGTCAGAGTTTTATTTGGTGCATGCAAGGTCTACTCTAGCCCGACTCCCTTAATTAGGAGAGTGGAAAATACAACATCTGTGTATGGGAAAATAAATTTAAATGGCAACATTTATAAATATTTTATGTTATAGGAGTTTAGGAAAGGACCCTTTTGTCATTTGAAGCTTCTTGTTGTGTGAAAGTATTAGGTTCAAGGGATACTTTGAGCCCAAAGGAGATGTAAGCACCCACTTTATGAAATATTTAAAGAATAATGTCACTAAGAATTTTTTATTTTTTTTCTGACAAATTAGAGGTTTATTACATAGGGCATTAGAGAAAAAAGGTGACAACACTGGACCTGAAGAGGGCCACAATAGCTGTTTAGCATAGATATATTTCGGCTTATGTGAAACTAACAAAAAAATCTGATGGTTACAAATAGAAAGCTATTTTCTGTTTTGTTAATTATGGCAGCTAAGGAAGGTGCAGGGATCGGGATGGGAGAAAACCCGCAACAAGGACCTCCTAGAGATACAAGATAGAATAGTGATGGAATCTCACCCACATAAGTATTGGAAACAATGAGGAACCTGATCATCGAATTATAGATCTTTAAAGCCGACAATGAAAAATTGAAGAAGGCACAACAAGAACAACAGGAGATAAACGAATTCCTGCTGCGCAGTATAGTGACCAAGAAAATCCCAAAAGACAATAATAACAACGAGGAATTTAGAAAGAGAGCCTCCAAGAACTCAGGGCCAGAAACAGAAAAAGGAGATAGTTCTTCTGAAGGAACACCTCCAGCTGAGGATGAAACAAAAAATGACAGAAAAAGAAAACAAGTAGACCACCTTGAAGGAGAATTCAAAAAAATTAAACCTGCTACCTTTGACGGGGAATCCAGGATAGGAGAGGAAGAAGAGGCTTGGCTATTTTACATAAAAAAGTATTTCCAAATCTATAACTATTCCAGCAACATGAAGGTCAGGATGGCCATCTACAACCTCGAGGGGAAGGCCAGTATTTGGTGGCAAGATTTGAAATTAGCCAAGGGACTAAAAGAGAAGTAGTGGTAGCGTCCACCCAGGCACCTACCTCAGCAGGTCCCACGCCTGACCTCCCGATCTTAAGGATCGTTCTAAATTACCCTCGAGCTGGAGTGGCTCTTTTGATTCTCCCTTGGAATCCTTATTAATATTTGACCCACAGGTCTGTCCTGCTCGTTACAGCCCTTAGGCCTGAGCGCTTCTCCGTTCTCAATAGAAAATAACAATCGGGTTTCAGGGTTTTCCAATCCCCGATGTCACCAACACTTACTTCCTCGAATCCCCGATCTTCGATATCCCGATGAACTTCCTTTTTTCTTCATCCCCTCCTGGCTATGCTCCCAGTCCACACGACCCTACCATATATGACCACAATCCTATCTCTTATTGGGATTCGTGGTTTTGAGTGTCAATATGTATTGGGCCTCTTGTCCACGAGATCCCCGATTTACCGACTCTCGATTTCCCGACAATTGACTTTTCCTTTCAGGGAATTTCCCGAAGGCTTCGATCTCGGCCATGCATCCTCAAGGATGGATGGTCCTCACTACTCCTCACTATTTCACGATTCATGATTTCAAATGCTTCGGTTGCCTTGTCTTTAGGATTCGCAAAATGCTGAATCCTGATATGCCGATTTGGCTTCCCTGTCGAGATTTCCCCCGATAGCCTCGATTGTCACCACGCGTCCTCTCGAGATGAACGACCCTGATTTTCTCTCAGGGTTTCGAGACCTTCGATGCCCTGATGACACAAGTTCTTTGTCAACTTAAAACTCCGGTCATCGAAATGCCGACGAGCTCTCGATGATTGCCACTCGTCTCCTCTAGATGAACGACCAAGATTGATTCTGGGACTTTCACTATGAAAATTCCCGATCACTCATCCTCATGATTCCCGATTTCACGAATGCCGAAATCCCAAGGACCACGCCTCTCATCGAAACTTTCCTCCTCCCGTCCACGAAGCTTAACCTTCATGCAACTCCCGGTCAATCCAACGGCTGACGAGTATGTATGTGCAAATCCGACGGTCCACAATCTGCTAAGCTTGGACTGTAGATGCAACTGTAACCTCCTCACTTCTTTGGAAGATCTGACGGCTAGAGGGATTTTTCTAATCCTCCCCACATATTCCTGACCGTCGATTTCTTCCCTTTGATGATTTCTATGAACGAAAACCAAGAACTCCTCCCTGGACTTATCCACTTGCACTACAAACTTCTAATGTCCCTAAATGTTTTCAAAGGCCTTATTCCTCTAGAGATTCTCACAACTTTGATCCTCAAAGAGGTTCCTTGCATGCACTCCTTGCGACGACCTTCAGATACTTCCAAATATCTGAGAACCCTTCGACTCTGCGCACACCTGCAGCAGTAGTCTTTCAATATTTTTCTCAGGTTCGCAACCCTGAGACCTCACTCGGCCTGCGCACTCCTTGCACAGATCTTGTGCCCAAATGCACTCTGGTGAAATGAGAACAACCGCTACCTCTCCTGAGCTTTCAGAGACAACCCTCTGAACTCCTTGTCGACGCACTCCTTGTGGACAATTCAACTGCACCCATTGTAGGAATCTTTCTCAGACAGAGAAACAATTAAAACTCACTCCTTCTTCCTTCTAGACTTCAAAATCAGACCATGAAATCACATACACACCATATAAAAACAAATGTATAACAGGAAGCAAACATTCATGAGCATATCATTCAACATCAATGCACAGGGAATAAACACAAAACCATGAATTTGAATCAACCTCTTTCTATTAATCCAAATATCAGTACATGGGTGTTCTTACACAGCTCTCTGCTTCTCTTCTATGCTCCAATGATTCTAACTATGTTACAATACACAATGAGGGTGTCTATATCCGTTTTCCTTCCACTCCTTCTAAAACTGTCTAATCTAATATTCAATTCTACCTACTTACATAAATGCCTTCTACCTACTATGAACGAGAGAAGATCGCTCAAGGTCCTATACAATGCATAAGTACACCTCTCCTTAACTATCACAATTAAGTTTGGTGCATCCACCCTTCAAAATGTTTTAAACAATTTAACATATGCTCAAAATGTGTGGCGCTTTTCCCCACGCTCACTTGATGTTGACGATGCTCCTGCATCATACTCCCTCGCTTGAAAATTTTCATGGGCTCCTGTCCATGAGCTCTTGCACAGTCTTTCCATTCTTATGAATCTCTACTTCATTCTCCTAGCTGGCATCTTCAACTAGATGGCCCTTCCACTTGACCAAATATTCAAAGTACTACTTTCTTCTGGTCTTCTTACCCACTCGTTTATCCAATACTCGCTCCATCTGTGGCCTATCTGCAACTGGAATCTACTTTCGCCACTGAACCTATGACTGTTCATCATTTGTTCTTGTGTCCTCGTCTTGGTATGGGTATAAATATGAGATATTGAATATCGGAGAAATTCCGATCCCATCGGGTAATTCAATCTCATAAGCATTTTCTCCAATTTTCTTCAATACCCTACATGGTCCGATCTTCTTCATCTTCAATTTATTATACGTTCCTCTCGGGAACCTTTCCTTTCTCAGATGTTCCAAAATAAAGTCACCAACTTTGAATTTAAGTTGTCTTCTGTGTTGATCTGCTCTCCACTTATACTCCTGACTTGAATTCTGCAACCGCTCCTTCACTCGGCTGTGAAGTTCCTTCATCGCTTCTGCGAAATCCTCTGCACTAGCGCTCCTAGTTGCATTCTGTTTTGAATCCCTCAATTCATAAATTCCCCTCGGCTGTATGCCATAAACAATCTGAAATGGACTATGTCCTATACTTTTGTTAACTGAGTCGTTATACGCAAACTCTGTCTGCGACAATATATTGTCCCAACTGCTGTGGTGCTCTGTCACCAAGCTTCTCAACAAATCTCCCAGACTTCTGTTTACCACTTCTGTCTGTCCATCGGTCTGAGGATGATAAGCCGAACTAAATAACAAGTTAGTTCCCAACTTCTTCCATAAGGTTCTCCAGAAATGCCCTATGAACTTCGTATCTCTGTCCGGAACTATGCTCCTTGGCAAGCCATGAAGTCGAATGACTTCTTTGAAAAACAGGTTCGCGATGTGAGTCGCGTCACTGGTTTTTTGACATGGGATAAAGTGTGCCATCTTGGAAAATCTATCCACCACCACAAATATCGAATCAAATCCTCTTTGCATCCTTGGCAACCCCAATATGAAATCCATGCTAATTTCATCCCACGACTTCTCAGGTATGTGTAATGGTTGATAAAAACCTGCATTCTGCTTCCTTCCCTTCGAATGCTGGCAAATTCTGCATCTGTTTACAAATCTCTTGACCTCTGATCGCATCCATGGCCAAAAGTATGATTCTCTCATCTTTTCGAATGGTTTTTCATGACCGAAGTGTCTGGCCAATCCGCCACTGTGTTTCTCCTTCAGCAGATTCTCCCTCATGGAGCAATTCAGAATACATAGTTGATTTCCCTTAAGCAACAATCCTTCCTTGATCATGTATTCGGCCCATTTGCTGCTATCTCTGAGAACTGGATTCTCAGCTGCTTCATACGCTTCCTTAAAGTCTGGGTCATCTGCATACATGTCCCTGAGATCATCAAAACCCAATGTTTTGACTTTGAACTCCTACAACAGCAAACACTTCGTGCTCAAAGCATCAACAACTTTGTTAGCAGTACCAGAAATGTGTTTAATTACAAAAGTGAAATTCTGCATATATTCTACCCATTTGACGTGTCTCTGATTCAAATTCTCCTATTGAGTCACAAACTACAGTGCATGGTTGTCACTGTATAGAATAAATTCTTTCGAAATTAAATAATGCCTCCACTTCTTCAATGCCTGTATGATGGCATAAAACTCCTTATCATATGTGGAATACTTCACCTTTACTTCATTCAACTTCTTGTTGAAGTATGCTATCAGTCTGTCTTCCTGACTCAAGACTGCCTCAATCACAAACCCACTTGCATCGCATTTCACTTGAAATGTTTTTCGGAAATCCGGTAACACCAGAACAAGTTGTTCCATGATCTTCCTCTTCAACAAATTGAAACTCTTTTCGGCTTATTCTGTCCATTGAAAAGATTTATGTCTTTTCTTCACTGTATCCATCATCGCTACACTGATTCCACTGAAATTCCTAATGAACTTTTGGTAGAAACTAGCCAACCCGTGAAAACTTCTCACCTCAAATATGTTCCTCGGTGATGGCCAATTTTTGATTACCTCCACTTTATCTGGATCCATCCTCAACTCATCTGCAGAAATAACAAATCCCAAGTAAATGAGATCTGTCTTCATGAATGAGGATTTCTTCATGTTTATGAGAAGCTACTCTTGCTGTAATCTCTTCATCACAATGGCCAAATGCTTCAGATGTTCAGCTTCCATTTTACTGAAAATCAGTATATCATCCAGATATAGGATAACAAATTTTCCGATGAACTCCCTCAGGACTTCATTCATCAACATCATGAAGGTACTTGGTGCATTTGTTAAGCCAAATGACATAACAAGCCATTCATACAATCCTTCGTTTGTTTTGAATGATGTCTTCCACTCATCACCCTCTCTCATGAGAATCTGGTGATATCCGCTTTTCAAATAAATCTTTGAAAAATACTTTGCTCCACTCAAACAATCCATCAGATTATCCATCCTCGGCAATGGAAATCTATACCTAATGGTTATATTGTTAATGTCTCTTGAATCAGTGCGCATCCTCTAGCCTCTGTCTTTCTTCGGACTGAGTATTGTTGGAACAGCGCATGGACTCAAGCTCTCCCTAACCAAACCTTTGTCCAACAACTCCTGGACTTGTCTCTTTAACTCTTCATTCTCTTGCGGCGTCAATCTATACGCGGATTTATTTGGAAAACTGTCTCCTGGTATGAGATCAATATGATGGCTCACACTTCTGATCGGTGGCAACGAACGAGGTAATTCATCCACTACTATATCAGCAAACTCTTCCAGTAGTTCCTGAACTTCTTCTAGCAAATCATCCACTCTTGTGCTAGTCAAAACAATCTTTGGTTTTCTGACCACAATGAACTATGGAGCCTCCTTCTTCTTAACCTCTGTAATAAGTTCCTTCCCACTCATGAGAAGTACATTGTTTCTCACTTCTGGCTTCACCTCCTTATCCTTAATTGGAAGCAACATGTGTATCCTCCCATTCTTCTCTAAGGTGTATGTGTTCATCCTCCCATCATGAGTCACATTTCTGTCATATTGCCATGGTCTACCCAGCAATAGATGACAAATATCCATGGAAATAACATCACACAAGATTTTATCATTATATCCTCCTATCTTAAATTCAACTAAACATTGTTTAGTGACATTTACCTGATGTCCTTTTTGTAGCCATGAAACTTTGTATGGGCTTGGATGTTCAATCGTCTCCAGTTCCAACTTTTCTATCATCTCGGTTGAAACGAGATTATCTGTGCTACCACTATCCACAATGACCTTGCACACTCTGTCCTTGGTTTTGCAAGCAGTCCGAAAAAGTCTAGTCCTTTGGACTAAACTCTCCACCTCCCTTTCGGGTGTCAAAAGAACTTTCCGCATCAGTGATCTTCCACCTTCAGCATCCTCTGCCTCGACATTTCATCATTGTTCTTAGGCAATGTGAGTCTCTCCACCCTCTTTCTTTTTATCAGGACACTCATAATACTTGTGCCCATTCTTTCCACATGTGAAGCATGTAATTACTCCACCTCTACCTCTTCCCCTACCTCTATTACGAGGAAAAGTATTATTATCAGCATACCCTCCTCTTTGCTCAGCATGTTTTCCTCTCTGTTTAGCATATTTACCTCACTGTGAGCTTCCACCTCTCTCTGTTCACTTGTATTTAGGTTCAAACCCGAACTTCCAATCCTCCTTGGGCTTCTGATATTTGTCCTGGGAAACTAATTTGCCTCTGGGCTGACTTCTGCCTCAGCCTCTTTGACCCTGTTTTTGGCTCAGCTTCTCTTCCACTTTTAGAGCCATTTGATAAGCATCTTCCATCGGTCGGATGGTCAACATACTCATCTCATCCTGAATCTCATATCTCAGGCCATTCATATACCTGGCTACTTTTTCATCATTGCTTTCATGATGACCTGCTCTGATATTCAACCTGTAAAATTCCTCAGTATATTCATTTACTGACATCAGCTTCTGTCTCAGGTTCTGCATTCTCCTAAACAGATTAATCTGGTAGTCCCTGGGGATGAATTTTTCCTTCATCTTTGCAATCATCCTGTCCTAGCTCTTAATTTTTTGCTTGCCTTAGCAACGCCTATCCGCTTGTAGTTCATCCCACCACAATGTTGCATGTCCTTTTAATATCGTGATGGCATGCTTGACCTTCTTGTCCTCTTTGACATCTTCATAGTCAAAGTAGGTGTCTAGATCTTTAATCCAGTCTAGAAGCTCTTCTACATCCATATTTCCCTCATAAACTGGAATGTCCATCTTCGCCTTTGCACCCATCCTTCCAACATCTCTAAGAAAGCGTTCATTTGTGACATATTTTACTGCGACTTCTTCTTATCCATGTCTAGCATCATATTCATTTTCAAACTCATGGATATTTCCTACATCAGCTGCGCATTTTTGTCTTATCTCCACGTCCACAAGTCTGGCATGTATGTTATGCACATCCCTTTCTACTTCTAGGTTCTGGACCTATCTACCCTTTCCTCTGGACATCTCCCTCTCCTCTTTCAGATCAGGTGATTGTCTATCTCTTCTTCTCGGTGGCATGGTGAATCTTCCCTCTTCCCACTACAGAAAGAAAATAATATTTTCTATGCTCTGATACCACTTGGTAGCGTCCACCCAGGCACCTACCTCAGCAGGTCCCGCGCCCGACCTCCTGGTATTAAGGATCGTTCTAAATTACCCTCGAGCCGGAGTGGCTCTTTTGATTCTCCCCTAGAATCCTTATTAATATTTGACCCACAGGTTTTTCCTGCTCGTTACAACCCTTAGGCCTGAGCGCTTCTCCGTTCTCAATAGAAAATAACAATCGGGTTTCAGGGTTTTCCAATCCCCGATGTCACCAACACTTACTTCCTCGAATCCTCGATCTCCGATATTTTAATGCACTTCCTTTTTGCTTCAGCCACTCCTGGCTATGCTCCCAGTCCACACGACCCTACCTTATATGACCACAATCATATCTCTTATCGGGATTCGGGGTTTCGAGTGTCAATATGTATTGGGCCTCTTGTCCATGGGATCCTCGATTTCCCGACTCTCGATTTCCCGACAATTGACTTTTCCTTTCGGGGAATTTCCTGAAGGCTTCGATCTTGGCCACACATCCTCAAGGATTGACGGTCCTCGCTTCTCCTCACTATTTCACGATTCGTGATTTCAAATGCTCTGGTTTCCTTGTCTTCAGGATTTGCAAAATGCTGAATCCTGATATGCCGATTTGGCTTCGCTGTCGAGATTTCCCTCAATAGCCTCGATTGTCACCATGCGTCCTCTAGAGATGAACGGCCCTAATTTTCTCTCGGGGTTTCGAGACCTTTGATGCCCTGATGACACAAGTTCTTGGTCAACTTAAAACCCCAGTCGCCGAAATGTGGACAGGCTCTCGATGATTGCCACCTGTCTCCTCCAGATGGACAACCCAGATTGATTCTGGGACTTTCACTATGAAAATTATTGATCACTCATCCTCGTGATTCCTGATTTCATGAATGCCGAAATCATGAGGACCACGCCTCTCGTCAAAACTTTCCTCCTCCCATCCAAGAAGCTTGACCTTCTTGCAACTCCCGGTCAATCCAACGACTGACGGGTATCTATGTGCAGATATGGCAGTCCATAATCTCCTGAGCTTGGACTCCGGATGAAACTGTAACCTCCTCGCTTCTCTGGCAGATCTGACAGATGGCAGGATTTTGCTAATCCTCCCCACAGATTCTTGACCGTCGATTTCTTCCCTTTGATGATTTCTATGAAGGAAAACCAAGAACTCCTCCCTGGACTTATCCACTTGCACTACGAACTTCTAATGTCCCTAAATGTTTTCAAAGGCCTTATTCCTCTAGATATTCTCACAACTTCGAGCCTCAAAGAGGGTCCTTGCACGCACTCCTTGCGACAACCTTCAGATACTTTCAAATATCTGAGAACCCTTCGACTCTGCGCACACCTGCAGTAGCAGTCTTTCGATATTTTTCTCAGGTTCGCAACCTTGAGACCTCACTCGGCCTGTGCACTCCTTGCACGACTTCTATCCCCAAATGCACCTTGGGGAAATGAGAACAACCGCTACCTCTCCTGAGCTTTCAGAGACAACCCTCTGAACTCCTTGTCGACGCACTCCTTGCGGACAATTCAACTGCACCCCTTGCAGGAATCTTTCTCATACAGAGAAACAATTGAAACTCACTCCTTCCTTCCAGACTTCAAACTCAGACCATGAAATCACATACACAGCATATAAAAGAAAATGTATAACATGAATCAAACATTCATGAGCATATCATTCAACATCAATGCACAGGGAATAAACACAAAACCATGAATTTGAATCAACCTCTTTCTATTAATCCAAATATCAGTACATGGGTGTTCTTACACAGCTCTCTGCTTCTCTTCTATGCTCCAATTCTTCTAACTATGTTACAATACACAATGAGGGTGTCTATATCCGTTTTCCCTCCACTCCTTCTAAAACTGTCTAATCTAATATTCAATTCTACCTACTTACATAAATGCCTTCTACCTACTATGAACGAGAGTGGATCGCTCAAGGTCCTATACAATTCATAAGTACGCCTCTCCTTAACTATCACAATTAATTTTGGCGCATCCACCCTTCAAAAGTTTTTAAACAATTTAACATATGCTCAAAATGTGTGGCGCTTGCCCCCACGCTCGCTTGATGTTGACGATGCTCCTGCATCAAATAGTTGGAATTGTCTGACTTCAAGAAGTACTTTAAGAAACGATACCTATCAAAAAATTATTATGAAAGAAAGATGAAGGAATTTTACGTGTTGCGACTCGGACTGATGACGATGGAGGATCTTATAAATAAATTTTTGTATCTGCTAAGATTCGTTCCATACATTCGTGAGGATAAAGTAAAAATTCAGTGATTCTTGAGTTGTCTACCACAATCCTACAAGGAAAAAATTGAGTTTGACAACCCCAAATATTTAAGTAAGTATTCAAAAAAGCACGGATGTGCTATGACCAATATAAACTACAGGCAGAGTTTCCCAAAACTTGGAAAGACAAGAAACAATATCGAATGAACCAATGGAAGAAGGGATACCAGCCATCTCCTTATCAAAATACAACGAAGAGATTTCCAAGAAAAGATCTTCACTCCCATCCTCTGAATGCTCAAGGTAGTAGAAAACCAACAAACCTGGGAGCAAAGAGTTTTGGGGACAACTTCCATGAGAGATTAAAGTGTTGGGAATGTGGAGAACCTCATCTCAGGAGGAATTGCCCACGTCTGGGTTCAACAAACAAAACTGTTGTTCATAACTTGCAAGAGGCCTCGACAGTGGGAGATATGGGCAGGAGCCTACATCAGATAAATGTGGCTGTCGACGAACAACAAGATGACCACGAGTCCTCAGTGGTGGAAGTCAATGGTAAAATCTAGGACACTCAAATTTTCGTTTTAATTGACCCGGGAGCAACATTAATCTATATTACTCTGAAAGTAGTAGAGTCGAACAAAATTAAAAGACTAAAGAATTCAAAATCATGGCTTGTGCAACTAGCAACATGTACAAAAAGGAAAGTGATCGACTACATTTTGGATTTTGAGTTCAGCCTAGATGGTCAAACTATAAGGACCGATCTGAACATCCTACTACTGGGATCTTACGATATGATTATTGGGATGGACTGGTTGGAAAGGCACAAAGAAATATTAAATTGTTATAAAAAGATATTTATCTATAAAGATGATTTTGGCACCACCGGGATAACCCAAGGCATACCAAAACCGGTATCAGTCAGACAAATTTCAGCGATGCAACTAAAGAAATGTGTGAGAAAAGGATGTCAAGTTTATTCCATCCAAGTGATGAGTCTAGAAGAAGAGAAGGATAAGAAAAAGTTAGAATACTTTGTTGTCCTATGTGATTTCAGAGACCTGTTTGTTGAGGAGATACCAGAATTACCCCCTAGAAGGGAAATAAACTTCTCCATAGATATGTTACCCAGTTCTACCCCTATCTCAAAGGCACCTTACCGGATGAGTCTACCAGAACTGACAGAATTAAAAATACAGTTACAGGAATTGTTGGACAAGGAGTATATCAGACCAAGTGTCTCACCTTGGGAAGCACCAGTCCTCTTTGTGAAAAAGAAGGACAGTACTCAAAGGTTATGTATTGACTATAGACAACTGAATAAGATGACTATAAAAAATAAGTACCCCTTACCAAGGATAAATGATCTGTTCGATCAAGTAGGAGGGGCCAAGATCTTTTCAAAATTGGACTTACGATCCAGGTATCATCAAGTTTGGATAAAAGACAAGGACATAAACAAAACAACATTTCAGACAAGATATGGACACTACGAGTTTGTAGTCATACCTTTCAGATTCACTAATGCCCCAGGCACATTTATGTGTCTAATGAACAGTATTTTTAGTGAGTACTTGGACAAATTCGTGGTAGTATTCATCGACGATATTCTGGTCTATTCAAAGATAGAGGAGGAACATGAGGAACACTTAAGAATAACTCAACAAACGTTAAGGAAGAACAAACTGTACGATAACTTCGACAAATGTGACTTTTATCAGAAGGAAATACAATACCTTGGGCATGTAATTTCAGCAGAGGGCATTGTCGTATACCCGGAAAAGATGAAAGCCATTAGGGAATGGCCAATACCTAAAGATGTAGCAGATAAACAGTCGTTCATGGGAATCACTAAATACTACCGCAGGTTTATAGAAGGATTTTCCAAGATAGCCTACACTATCACATCATTACAAAAGAAAGGAACTAGGTTTAATTGGTCAGAGAAATGTCAAGACAACTTCAACAAACTAAAGGAATTATTGACAACGACACCCATATTAAAAGTAGCAGACCCAGATAAAGACTTCATGGTATGTGTCGATGCGAGTAAAGAAGTGATAGGTGGTGTCCTAACTCAGGAAGGACATGTTATTTGTTATGAGTCCAGGAAATTAAAAGAGAATGAGCGAAATTACGTCACTCATGACTTAGAATTGGCAGCAGTAATACACGCCTTAAAAATGTCGCGACATTACATAATGGGCAGAAGATTCCTATTATTGACAGATAATAGCGGGGTGAAATACCTGTTTAACCAACCAGATCTTAACGCAAGGCAAGCAAGGTGGTTAGCGTTCTTAAGAGAATTCAAATTCGAAGTTAGACATATCAAGGGAAAGGAAAACAATGTAGTAGACACATTAAGTAGAAGAATCCATGGGTTATTTGAGATGAACATTAGCAGAGCAGAAAGTGATCTGGAAGAAAGAATAAGGACGGAAGGTATTGATGACAAAAACTATACCAAAATAATGGAAGAATTTTCAAATATTACCGCGAACTCAGATAATTCAGATCTAAGTGTTGACGAGAAGGGACTGGTATGATTTAAAAACACGATTTACATACCAGATTCAACAGGGTTAAAGGTGTCAATATTGGATGAAGTGCATAAGAAGCCATATTCTGGCCACCCAGGGTACCAGAAAACAATAACAACACTTAGAAAACTATTCTATTGGCCGAATATGAAAGGTGAAACAACAGAATACTTGGCTAGGTGCCAAGATTGTCAGTAGGTTAAGGCTGAGCACGAACATTCAACTAGCCTCTTACAACCATTACCAGTACCAGAATGGAAATGGGAGACTATATCACTCGACTTTATAACAGGTTTTCCAAAAACTCAGAAACAAAATGACTCTATCATGGTTGTAATCGATAAAATCAGTAAGTTTGCACACTTTATCCCAGTAAAGTCTACTTTTAAAGCTATAAACATTGCTGAAATATTCATGAAAGAAATCTTTAGACTGCATGGTATTCCTAAAGCAGTGATTTCAGATAGAGACGTAAAATTCACCTCCGCCTTTTGGAAGGAGTTGTTTGCAGGGCTCCATACCAACTTAAATTTCAGTACAAGTTATCATCCACAAATGGATGGACAGAACGAAAGGAAAAACCAAATCATACAGGATATGCTCCACATGTACGTAAGAACAAAACCAAACAAGTGGGAAGATTATATACACTTAGTATAATTTGTGTATAACAATGGGTACCAAACTTCAGCAAAATTGAGCCCTTTCGAAGTATTGTACGACAGGAAGTGTACAACTCGAATTAGCTGGGATAACCCGGCTGAAAGACTCATGGTAGGACCCAAAATGCTCCAAGAAATGGAGAACATGGTTAGAAAGGTACAATAGAACTTGAAAGAAGCACATGACAGACAGAAGAGTTATGCAGACAAGAAAAGAAGGCACTTGAAATTTCAAACATGAGACCATGTTTATTTAAAATTCAAATCCCGAAAAAGCTCGTTAAAGCTATGAAACTGTGCTAAGTTGGCACCCAGGTTTTGTGGGCCCTTCGAGATACTAGCTCGAATTGGGCCCGTAGCATACTAACTTGCACTTCTAGCTAATCTAAGAATTCATAATGTATTTCATGTTTCATTGTTGAAAAAGTATATTCATGACCCGAATCATATGATTGATTGGAACTTGGTGCAAGTGGAACCCAAAGGTGAGTTCCAGGTGGAACTCCTACGCATTCTGGACTGGAGAGAAATAACACTTCGGAACAGATTCGTCGCTCAAGTAAAGGTGTAATGGAAGAACTTTAGTCCTGAGGAGGCCACTTGGGAGTTGGAAGGAGATTTTCGGAAATCTCATCCAATCCTGTTCCAGGAAATGAACGAACACTGAGGACAGTGTTTTATTTAAGGGGGAAAGGATGTGAAATCCCTCCCCAAAAAATAAAATAAAGGAAATAAAAATATTTTGAAAATTTAAAATTGCTAGAAATTTATTTCCATTTTTAGTAAATTCGAAATTGGATTTTTTTTTTCCATTTATGGCAATTCCGAATTTCGAATTTTATAGTTGTAATAAATGATTTTGACTATTGGGCAGAGATATGATTTGTCCCAACTAGATATTGGACAATGACATTTGTTAAAAACAAAATATATTATATTGATTGTAGGAAGACAAATGGAACAACCATGTTACAAGTAGCTAACCATGACTCCATGAGTGGGGAACCTGTTGGAACTATCCCTGGGCTGATTTATACAAGCGGAAAATTAGTGATTTGGCCATTGGAAACCCCTGAAAATCAAGGATTTAGGAAGCTGTGAACATTCTCAAGGAAGGGAAAAGACCTAGGCAAGTTACAAATAAGAATATGGGAGGAGGCAGGATGCTGCTAAGTATGCTGGAGGAAAGAGTCTAGTTTTTATTTTATTTTTCCACTTGTTGTTATTAACACTGGAAAGGTGTGAGGCAAGGAAAGAGGACTGGATTGAAGGACTGTGTTGCAGAGGGATTTCCAAGTTCGCCCTTATGGACTGATGGTCAGGCTAGGGGGTGAATCGAGCAAGAAATTGTGGTTGCTCGGTTCTATGGTTGGGAGGAACGTGGTTGTTCCCTTTGTTTTCTCCGCAAGATAGTCCAGATATGTTACTCTAAACCCCATATGTTTGAATGATGTATTTGTTAGATGTATTGTTCATATTATAGTTATATGGAGAGTTCTGGTGTTCTTTGTGTAAATGTTCATATAAATGTTGTAAGTTTTTACTGTATCTAAATAATTGGATATTGTACCTCTATTGAACGAATTGGTTGTTGTTTCTAATGGGATCCTTAATGATGGTATTCATGCTATAACCTAGACAATGGCTATTCGAGAATGCAGTAATAGACGGTAGCATCTAATTGTGGAATTATTTTCTGGAAATGTCATTTTGATTTCATAAAAATATATATCGAATACTTAACGATGGACCAAAGAAGTGTTATATGCATAACTACAATTCCACAAATCTTTTACAGAATTGAGTATTAATATCAAGGAATGAACAGAGTGCATTATTGTATAGTTTCCAAGCCTGAAATAGAGCCAAATTATATATGAACAGAGCGTAGATTTTGAAGTAGTTTTAAAAAAAAAAAACCTACCACAGTTGATTATATACGAACAGAGCGTAGATATTTAAGTAGGTTTTAAACCCTACCAGAGTCAAATAAATGCGAACAAAGCAAGTGTACATGTATATATAGGCTTAGAACCTGAACAGAGTCGAATATATATATATATATATATATATATAGGTTTCCAAACCTTAAAACAGATTCAGATATACGCGAATAGGGAGAATACATATTATAGATTCTCAAAAAGATCTTAATCAGAAAAGGATCTGTATACCAAAAGAACAGAGAGAACAAATCTATTTATGCATAAGTGCAATCCAATCAATATAAGAGAAAATACAGAGTAACAATGCACGAATAAAACTATGTTCGCATTTTCAATGATTCAAACTGAGCATAGATGAAACATGTGATAGTGCACAAACAGGACCGTTATTATGCGCACATAAGTTCAAAACTTGAAAAAATAGAACCGAATATTTGACAAGGAGCGAACAATACTAGAAAAGGCTTTTAATTCCATTTTGTAACCTTCAATCAAAGGGTTGAAACATAGAGAAGTGATTAAATTACAGACTAACTAGAAAACACATTGCTTTATTTTTATTAAGAATTTTTCAAGAAAAAGTCCAATTAGACAGTTATCTGTAACAAAAGACTACCCCGACTCATCAATAGGATCCAATACTAATGGCTAGTGCGACTAGTAATAATCTTTCCGAATACATTAAATCACAGGAGTAATGTACAGAGGGTCGAAGATAATCTTTTCCCAACGTAGTCATCACAGTAGAACACTACTTAAACAAGATTTCCATACTTATTACGTAAGGAGCATTTTGAGAACCCTTTGTTATGGAACCCGAGTACCTTAGGCATGTTGAACAAAAGCCGATACCTGCGCCGTGAAGCGAACACCCCTACGCTCAACCATCACAGGAATATGTTAGCAAAGTATTAAAAGAAAAACTTCAAGTTTATAAAATCAAATAGATGAGTTCCATAGGGATACCGGTTTGCTTAACATAAAAATGCCATGACCTCCAATGGCCATGCCTGGTTTGTGATCGTGTCCCTAGCCGAAGAAAGGGATACCTGGAACTCCTGGTGGGTACCTCGCAACAAGAGAAAAGTCCCACCATTAATATAATGATACCCCTCTTCAAGCAAAGCTTTAAACAAAAGGGTTGATAGAGAAAGTAATACTGGGAATCCAGGAAGACCAAACTTACTTAAACAGTATTTTGCACAACAGTTATAAAGAATCTGAGAAAATGATATTATATATATAGAGATATGAACAATCAACTAGCCAAGATGTATTCTAGAAATAATGTACTAGCAAGCCATCACTTTATTACAAATAGAATGAATCAAAAATAGAGGAAGACAGAACGATAAACCCTTTCGGTGCTACACAGGGTTGCCTCCGAAACAGTTGCCATTATCAGAGTTAAGTAAAATATTCGGAAGAAATCCATGAACATAGGGCACATGGCCACGACAATGTAAAGTAAGGACTCTCGGTGTTAACCCCTACCCCGACCTACATTTTAATGACATGAGAAATGACATAAACCTTGTTCCTATTACAACAAGTAAAAAACTCTCTTTAACACACTCGTGAAATCCGTGGTTTCCTCGTTAAAAAATGAGGTTCGATAGTTCTATAGGGTCTTACCAGAAAGACAGTTGTTTCTATCAACTTCACCAACGCAGAGGCAACAACCCTCCCCTGTGCAACAATGCTCAGTGCAGAACCTCCCTTACGAAAAACACCAGAACGAAATGAGACTGCGAAAAATCTAGATGGACGATTCACCACCCTTAACCATTCGGATGTACAAGCCATGTGCTAGTGCTTGGATGGCACATCAGGATTGGTAAGGACAAGGGGTCAAGGCATCGGGACCGAGGCAAAATCAAATTCTAGGTCAGAATCTTAACTGCCCCTGACAGATACACCTACCATCTTTAAAAGTGGAAGATACGTATAACCATGACTATCCAGTGCACATGATCGATCGTTATACCTCAATCTCTAAATTACTCCTCTCGTTACATCAACAGAACAAGAAGGGTCATTAGTTAGTTACGTAGTGCGAGGCGAGTAGGAAACTGTTTGTTATGATGGAAGCCCCAGTCGTATTTTAACCAAGATGTAACATCAGAGGGGAGTGCGTGGTTACCCACCATTAGTTTCATCATTTATAACTATAGTCACCCAAGTACGCCTCAATCCTAATGTCAACTCAGCGAGGTAAGAGTATAGGGGTTAATGTCAGAGTTTTATTTGGTTCATTCAAGGTCCACTCCAGCCCGACTCCCTTAATTAGGAGAGTGGAAAATACAACCTTTGCGTATGGGCAAATAAATTTAAATGTCAACATTTATATATATATTATGATATAGGAGTTTAGGAAAGGACCCTTTTGTCATTTGAATCTTCTCGTTGTGTGAAATTATTAGGTTCAAGGGATAATCCGAGCCCAAAGGAGATGTAAGCACCCACTTTATGAAATATTTAAAGAAGAATGTCACTAAGAATTTTTTTATGAATTAGAGGTTTATTACAGGTTACAACTTCATTGTTGTATGCACATAGTTTTTTTCCTTGTTAAACATAGTTCATTAACACCATGGTAAGTTGGTATGTTGTTATGGGGTGTTGTAAACCCTAGCACGTAGGTTTTGACTTGGATGGTTATGTTCGCTAGTGTTTTAAAACTTCTTGTTATGGATTATATGAATTACATGTATTATAAGAATATATTATTACCTATTATAATATGGATACCATGGTTTGATGTAAAACTAGTGCCTAAGATATGGACATTGACAGTTCCTAGCCACTAATTCATGAATGCAAAAAATGTATGACTCTAATCTAATAACAACAATATGATGAAATATAACAGTAAGAGATGGGTTGGGTTTAAATCTCCTTCAAACCTTTAGAATGGATAATCCAGTGGAATAAAACTACTATGTGCATAATTATTGGAATAAGATATATAACGGATTACCTTCTTGTGTCATGAACAATATTTTATGAATAATAAACTTTAGATTTCCCCGACAATTTTTTTATTTTTTTTTTGAAATTTGGGGTGCATTACATATGGTATCAACATTGTAGGTTACAACGCTTGGACCTTAGGGAATCACAATAATTGTATTTCGGTTTTTAAGGAAAAAATCTAACAAGTATATTTATTGTTACAAACACAAAAAAAAAAAATTATTGTGAAAATGGCAACACATAATGAATAAGGAAACAAACAAGAGGGGAATCAAAATCAAGAACTTCCTAGAGACCCAAAAAAAAATAGTGAAGGAAGTTCAACAACCCAAGTCTTGGAGATGATGAGGAACCTTATCGTGGAATTAGAAGCATTTAAAGAAGATAACAAAAAGTTGAAGAAATCATAGGAAGACCATATGGAAATAAATGAAATGTTGCTACATAGTATAGTAACCAAGAAGATTCCAAAACACAATTAAAGAGAAGAAGAGGTAAGCAAAAAGTCCTCTAAGAACTCTATTCATGAAAATTGTCCTACGACAGTTCTTCCGAAGACAAACACATGAAAAAAAACAAAGCATCTACTCGAAGGAAAAGGAAACAAGTGGACCACCTAAAATGTGAGTTCAAAAAGGTAAAAACCTCCACCTTCGATGAAGAATATAAGACTAGTGAGGAAGTTGAAGCATGGTTGTTAGTCATTAAGAAATAATTTCAAATTTATAATTAATCTAGTGATATCAAATCTAGAATGGCCATTTACAATTTAAATGGAAGAGCGAGTATCTAGTGGAAAGACCGAAAATTAGAAAAGGGATTGAAAGAAAAACAAATGGAATGGTCAGAATTAAAAAATTATTTCAAGAAGTAGTACTTATCAAAAAGTTATTACGAAAGAAAAACTAAGGAATTTTATGAACTACGACTAGGACAAATGACTATGGATGATCTAATAAATAAATTCCTAAATCTCATGAGGTTTGTATCGTACATAAAAGAAGATAAGGTAAAGATACAAATGTTCTTAAGTTGTCTACCACAATATTACAAGGAAAAGATTGAATTTGATAATCCTAATTCTTTAAATGAAGTATTTAGAAAGGCTCAAATGTGATATGATCAGTACAAATAGAGATGTGACATTCCCAAGTCATGGAAAGACAAGAAACATAATAAAATGAATCAATGTAAGAAAGGCTTCCAACTAGCCCCATTCCATAACATGGAAAAGGGATTTCATAGGAAGGACTATCACTCTAATACACAGAATACTCAAGGGGGAAATAAACCAGTGAATATGGGTTTCAATAAGGTAGGGGTCATCCACATACAACCATTGAAATGTTGGGAGTGTGGAGAACCCTAGCTACAGAGAAATTGTCCATGCTTAAACCCATCATCAAGAACTTAAGTCCATAATCTTCAAGAGGGTTCAATAGTTGGAGACATTGACATAAGCGTGCATAAGATCAATGCATCTATGGATGGCAGACATGAAGATCATCAATCCACTATTGTGGAAGTTGAAGGTAAAATTCATTTCAACAATGTTTCTATACTAATTGACCCAACAACTAGTCCGAGCTATATTACTCCAACTTTAGTAGAAATTAACAAGTTAAAGAACATAAAACATGCTAAATCTTGGTTAGTACAACTAGCAACGAGGACCAAAATAAAGGTAACATGTTTCATTTCTGATTGTGAACTCAGTATAAATGGTCAGAGTACAAAGTTAAATTTGAACGTATTACCTTTGTGGTATTACGACATAATTATCGGAATGGACTGGTTAGAAAAACATAAAGTGACATTAAATTTTTACGAAAAATTATTTGTGTATAAAGATGAAAATAATATAGTCAAAACAATACAATGAATCAGAAAACTGGTTTCTGTTAGGCAAATATTAGCAATGCAATTTAAGAAATGTATTAATAAGGGTTGACAAGTATGTGTTGTTCAAGTAACTAATCTCCTAGGGGGAAAAGGAAAACCAAGTTTAGAAGACTTTGCAGTCCTACATGGGTTAAAAGATGTATTCGTAGAGGAAATATCAGAACTAACTCCAAGGAGAGAGATTGTTTTCTCTATCGATCTACTACCTGGATCTACCCCGGTGTCCAAGGAACCTTATAGAATGAGTGTACATGAATTAAAAGAATTGAAAATTTAGTTATAAGAACTGTTAGATAAAAGAGTATATCAGACCAAGTGTTTCACCTTAGGGAGCACCAGTTTATTTGTTAAGAAGAAAGATGGAACTTTAAGACTTTGTATTAATTATCAACAACGAAATAAAATGACGATTAAGAATAAGTATCATTTACCTAGAATTAACAATCTCTTTGACTAGGTTGGAGGAGAAAAGATACTCTCTAAGCTAGATTTGAGGTCTGTGTATCACCAAGTGAGGATAAAGGATGAAGATGTAAACAAAAAAACATTTAGAACACGTTATGGAAACTATGAATTTGTAGTGATCTCATTTAGACTTGCTAATGCACGAGCAACCTTTATGTGCTTGATGAATAGTATATTCAACCAATATCTGGATAAATTTGTGTTGGTTTTTATAGATGATATTTTAGTTTATTCAAAAACTAAAGAAGAAGATGAAAAGGATATGAAGCTAGTACTATAGACTCTAAGAGAACATAAGTTATATGCTAAGTTTGATAAGTTTGATTTCTACCAATGAAAGATACAGTATTTAGGGCACGCAATATCAAAAGATGGTATTGCACTCGACCCATAAAATATTAAAGCTATTATGGAATGGACTATTCCTAAAGATATAGCAGACATAAGGTCATTTATGGGGATTACCAGTTATTACCAGAGGTTTATCGAATGGTTTCCAAAATTTCATATCCGATTACATCACTATAGAAAAAGGGAATAAAATTTAATTGGTCGCAAAAATATCAAGACATTTTTTAAACTCTAACAGGACTATTAACAAAAACACCTATCCTAAAAGTAGCAGATCCATATAAAGACTTTAAAATTTGTGTATATGGAAGTAAAGAGGGATTAGGAGGTGTGCTAACACAATATGGACACGTCATCTATTATGAATCACGTAAATTAAAAGAACATGAAAGAAATTATGTGACTCATGATTTAGAATTAGCAGATGTGATTCATGCATTAAAAATGTGGTGACAGTATTTAATGGGGAGAAAATTTCTAATACTAACTGACAATAGTGGTGTAAATTTTGTTCAATCAACCAGATCTCAATGCAAGACAAGAAAGATGGTTTTCCTTTTTAAGTGAGTTTGAATTTGAAGTACGACGCATCAAGGGAAAGGAAAAAAAAATTGAATATGCACTAAGTCAGAGGACTAGTGGGATATATGATTTAATTATCGACAAGGTAGAAAATGATATCGAACATAGGATATAATCTACAAGAAGTAATGATGAAAATTACATCAAAACAACAACAAAATTGCAAGGAAATACATAAAATATGACCAAAACATATCTGAGTATAGATAAAAATGGGTTTTTAAGGTTCAAAGACAGGTTATATGCACCTAACTCTATTGATTTAAAGACAAAAATTATTGATGAACTGCACAAAAAGACGTATTTTGGTCATCGAGGATACCAGAAAACAATAAGAACATTAAGGAAACAAATTTATTGTCCTAACATGAAAAATCAAACAGCTGAATATTTTTCTAAATGTTTAGATTGTCAACAGGTAAAGGATGAAAATCAACATATGACAAGTCTATTACAACCCCTTCCTATACCCGAATGGAAATGGGAGATTATTCAGATGAAATTCATCACTGGTTTTCCTAAGACTCAAAGAAAAAATGACTCAGTTATCATAGTGATTGATAAACTAAGAAATCTCTACATTTTATACCTGTGAAATCTACTTACAAAGCGATTAATATCGTTGAAATGTTTATGAAATAAATTTTTAGGTTTCATGTAATTCCTAAGATGGTGATTTCAAATAGAAATGTCAAATTTACATACAATTTTTGGAAAGAATTGTTTGCAGGTTTGGGTACTAATTTGAATTTCAACACAAGTTACCATCCACACACAAATGGGAAAACAAAATAGAAAAACCAAATTATCGAATAAATGTTGTGAATGTACGTAAAAACAAAACCAACTAAGTGGGAAGAGTATCTACACTTAGTTGAGTTCGCTTACAATAATGGCTATCATGCATCAGCTAAGATGAGTCTCTTCAAAGTATTATACATAAGGAAATGCACAACCCCAAATAGTTGGGACGATCTAGCTGACAGGATTATGGTGGTATTGAAAATGCTCCAAGAAATGGAAAGAATTGTAAAAAGGGTACAACAGAACTTGAGAGAGGCATAGTACCAACAACAAAACTATGCATATCTAAAAATAATACACCGTGAATTCAAAATTGGGGAACATGTATATCTAAAAGTCAAAGCAATAAGAATCTATGTAAAGCTAGGAAATTGTTTCAAGTTGGCACCAAATTTTTTTGGCCCCTTCGATATTTTAAATCGAATCAGACCTGTGGTATACTAACTAGCACTTCTTGCAAATTTAAGAGTTCATAATGTTTTTCATGTTTTGTTATTGAAAAGATATATTAATGATCCTACTCACATCATTTATTGGAACATGTTGCATGTGGAACCAAAAGGTGAGTTCCAAGTGGAACGTCTATGTACTCTGAACAGGAAATAAGCAGTACTTTGGAATAGATCCATCGCCCAAGTAAAAGTGAAATGGAATCACTTTAGTCCTCAAGAGGCCACTTGTGAATTGGAAGAAGATATGCATAAATCTTATCCAATTATGTTCAAGAGATTATTGAACATCGAGGAAAATGTTGTACTTAAGGGGGAGAGGATGTGATATCCTCAAATTATTATAAATTAAATTCCAAGTTGAATTTAGAAATAAATTTCCATTTATGGAAAATCCAAATTTAGAAATAAATTTTCATTTACGGTAAATATGAATTTAGAAATAAATTTCCATTTATGGAAAATCCGAATTTAGAATTTTCAATTTTGTAATTATTATTTTATGACTTTTGGGAAAAGGTTTGACTTTCCCAACTGTTCTTTTTTGATGGACACTTGTATCAGACAAACTTTTTAATAAATTAGATGTTGGAAGAAAAATGCAACAACCATGTTAAAAATAACTGAGTATGACTCCATGAGTGGGGAATCGTTTTGAGTTAACTTAGATATATTTTTTACAAGTGGAAGAAGTTGAGTTTTGTCACTAGAAGCCCCTAAAAATAAGCGATTTGTAAAGTTGTAAATTTCCCCAAGGAGGGAAAGGAATGGAAAGACCTAGGCACAAGATAAATACAACATATGTGGGAGGCAAGAAGCTGCTTAGTATGTTCGGGGATGAGAATTGTTTCTCTTTTACGAGCACATATGGTGCGAGGAAAAGCATTTTCTGAATGGTTGAAGGTGATAATGGCTAAGGAGTGTGACCTAGTTCGCCCTTATGGAGTCATGGTTAGGTTAGGGGGTGATCAAGAAAAGTGATCGTGGTTGTTCTGTTTCTAAGGTTGGGTGGAACATGGATGTTCCATTTGTTTTCCCAACATCAGTCTTCAGATATATATCTTAGCGATGTACTCAAATTGTTGATTTTATACTTCTAATGTTATATTGTTGATGTTATACTATTGATGTTATATTGTTTATATTATACAGTTGATGCCATGCTTTATATTACTATAGTTATAATTAGAATATGTTTAAGTGGAATGTATATCGTTTTTAGTTTTTTGGTTTTCCATTGTGTAAAAACACTTGTAGTGGTATTATATATATATATTGTGTATATGTGCCTATTGGCCATGATAGATCTAGTTTTCTTGATTTCTTTTCATTCCTGTATATAATTAATCAAATACTTAAGAAACAAAAATATAAACAAACTGTATTGACATTTTTGAGATTATGCTGAGTATAAAGAACAAAAGTCCCAATACATTATTTTATATATTATCAAAGAAAGATATCTGATACAATAGATCAAAAGATACTTGATAAAAACATATATATTTTTATTACAAACAATAGTTCGATGACAAACATTTTACAGTTTGGGTTTTCCATAGACCCAATAAATCCATATCTAGTCTAAACAAAGATTTTAAAAACTACATAAAACTTTTTGTGAGTGCGCGTATGGATTGGTCGAAGAGATATGGAACCCTTGTAGCTTTTGTGGACATGCCGCTTACTCCACCAAATGCACTGAATTTTCTCCCAACCTACAAAAGAGCCATACGACTATGTTAGTAAATTACTAATGTACAAACTGTTAAAGAATGAGATAAATAAAAAGAGTCAAAGTATACTTATCTTGGATCCTGATTGCATATTGGATTATCTGCATTGCCTTGCAAAGCATTCGACCCAGAACCCAGGAAGGGGAGTGGGTGCGTAATTCATCTTATGTGTTCCCTTGCAAGACAAAGGGATCCATCATCAGTTGACATACATGTGAAATTAATTTATTTTCGAAATAAATAAAAGAAAAAATAGACTTCCAATCAAGTTCTGTACTTTGTTATCCATGTACATGTTTTTCATTATAAAGTATAGAGAACACTTACCCAAAAAAATACAAACTATAATCAAGAGGAAGATCATGCCAATAAACGATTTAATAGTGGGGTGGAGTTAATAAACTAAAACAATACCATTTAACCGATAAGTATTACCTCGACAAAATTACCAAACCACATGCAGAAGGCCAAAAGGATACTGTGGAGAATATAACTTTTTAAAGAAGAGAGTTACATGTTGCCTCTTGAGTACATATATGGATTTCGACACGGAGGATACTTGTGGGAGAGAAAATATTAAATTAAAAAGTAATTACAGATATGCACATACTGCAATCATGGTAAGTATTTGATTTAATCGAAAAATCATTACAGAGACACAAAGGAGGTAATTCAGGTGCATAAAAGTTTCAGTAAAAATCTAACTTCATAGGTTAGAACATAAGAACACAGATATATTCAAAACCATGTGATTTTATTTACTTGAAATTCAAAGGATGATGTCTATAGAGCTATCCCAATTACAGACGAATGTTTAGGTTAGAGGAAAAATTAGAAAAAGCATTACAGATATGAATAAAAAATCCTCGACGGGACAAAGTGGCGACTTTCCCACTCAAATAGATTGTATTTAAAGTTAAGAAACATAGTTAAACATGAATTGTATTTATAGGGTTTAAAAACTATCAAGGTCTATCACAAATCCTTTAAAAGTGCATGGAGCTTCGAAGATTTCATTGAGTGGTGGAATGAAAGTATAAGACTATTCGACCATGACTATTACACAGGGTCTACCTAATAGGCCTCTAAAAATGATCATCATTTTCTTAGACAGTAACCTCCAGAAAAGGGTCGCAAGTGTAATGACCTCTTTACATACTTAAAAACAAATGAGAATATTTGCAGAGGGTTTAGCCTTTAGAAATGATTCTTTCGACTACGGGTCGACTAGGAAGGAGCCCGAAGGATTACGGTTTTGAAGATTGATAACCAGTAGAAGAAACACAATAACGCTATCAAACCGAGTGATAAACTTAAAGGGTTAACACAACACATAATGGAATATTTAAGACAGTGGAGCTTGGAACAAAACACCTATGGAGGTG
>ML778258.1:2455801-2466157 GCA_009831015.1 Picea engelmannii
TCTAAAAAAAAAAAAAAAGAATAAATAATACATTGCATAAAGGACGTTTGCATAAATAATACTTTGCACAGAGAACACCTCGCATAAGGAATGCATTGCACAATGAACATTTTTATCATAAAGAATACATTGCACATAGAATGTTTTCATAAGGAATACATTGCATAGTGAACGTTTTAGAATAAAGAATACATTGCACAAAGAACATTTTCATAAAGAATATCTTGCACATAGAAAGGAAGATTTAGAACAATTAATTACCGTGCCTGTGGAAACCATGCTAGAGCTCCAATGCTACCATTCTCCATATATCCGAAAAATAACACCGGTCGCGGGGACAATGAAGTAAATATTATCTACTACCCAAGACTTATAAATATTATCTATAGAAAGAGTCAAAGCATCTTCTAATACATCACCTGTAACATTTGTTTCTTGATTTTTCTCCTACTTTCCATCTCTTTGTTTCTTTGGAGCTCTGCAGTCTTATTTAGATCTCCTTTCTTCCCACAATTCCCACACTCTATATTTCCAAATATGGATTTGGATCTTCCCTTCCTACAATTCTCGTGGTTCAATGAGCACTTTTCTCTATCCTTTTGTCTTCCCTTGTTCTCCATGTTTAACACATTACCTAATATCTCACCTATGCTTTTCCATCGCATTTCCTCACTAACGATAACACCAAAAAAATCATCAAATTTTAAATTATTTGAACTAGAGACAAAGTTACTTACAACCATGACCAAGCCATTCCATCTTTCTGGCAATGAGAATAAGATTATCAGAACCCTAACCACATCATCAAATTCCACTTTTACATAAATTAGTTGATTATTAACTGTATTAAATTCATTTAAATGATCTTCAATAAACCCACCTTCTGACATCTACATATCAAATAATCTCTTCATTAGAAATACCTTATTGGACGATGAGGGTTTTTCAAACAGTTTAGCCAATGCATCCATAAACTCCTTCGTTGTCATTTCTTTCAAAATGTTGAAATCCATTGATGCTTCTAGGCTCATATGTATCATTCCTAGTTCCTTTCTATCAAGAACCTCCCATTCTTCATCCTTCATGTTAGTCGACATATTTTCTATTCCACCCAATGGTAGGAATAGATCCTTCTGATATAAATAATATTCCATCTGCATTTTCCATAAATAGTAGTTTTGGCCCTTACATTTCTCAACCCTAAACTTTTCATATTCCACCATTGTTCCCACTTGAACCAGGAACCCTCTTTTCCTACGAGTTACCTTTCTCTCTGATACCAGTTGTTATAAAAACAAGATTGCAGAGTAGTAAAATAAAACAAATGTGGAAATAAAACACAGAAGATACACAATACAATAAAGACACATATATAGATGGTTCACCCAGCTTGGGCTACATACACTATATAAATTTCCAGTTCCTTCCTTTATTATTATCCAGAAAATGAAGGGATATGACCTACAACACACCCACTGTAACCTCATCTTCTTTCTCTCACAATCTCCTCTGACCCAACAAGATCTTTTAAACAACAATGGTTGAGTTATTTAGCATGAGTTAATTAACCATTTAGGAAACTAATGATTTAGTAGTAGTAATGTAAGAGGAAGAATTAAAGAGGAATTATGAAATCCATATAAACATATAAAAATCTGAACATAATCATGATGAACAACAAACCATAAAACACCAAAGTGATAACGGAGTTCGGCAATCTCGCCTACGTCTCCGAGCCTTTGTCTTAGTGGGTGAGGCTTTCTTATTTCTATTAAGATATTTAAAGGTACATCACAAAAGTACTAAAAGGATTACAAACTGATCTGGTCTTTTTCTACAAAATCTCTAGAACCCAACAAAACTGACAACACTGAAAATGGATGACCGGAGCTCCCAGAAATGGCCCGCAAAGGTGCACTCCTCAATAGCTTCCCTGCATAAAAATGTTTTTTCCTCAATCTTTCAACAACATTTCTCTACTTTGAACTCTCCTCTATGGTCTCAAGAGACTCTATTTTATATAGTCCTCAAGTTGGTAACCACCTCACAACTTTGCCCAAGGATATGGCCTAAAAAAGGGCCCAAGATCTCCCAAAAATTAGCAAAATCCCACAAATCTACTGAGAAAATCAATAAAATATAATAACATATAGTAAAAAACCCACTGTATGAAAACAAATTGGGTGAAACCCCTTTCTTAGGAGCTCCTTATCACATGGGCGCCTCCATGTGGCCAAGATCTAGAGATTGTGCGCTGCCCCCCTACTATCTCGGCCCTGGTCTTATGGTGATGGCGCATATGGCCAAGTGTTGTCCCCTCCACATGCTAAACAGTTGAACTTCCCCCCCGACAGTGTAGCCTCTGGTCTAGCGCCTTGGTGGGCAGGCTAGCCCAACTGACCGGGTGCTAACCATATCCACACTAATTGTTAACACCGGGTCATATGCATAAGTGTCAAAAAATGAGGGCTATCCCTTATCCACATCCATGCCAAGAAACCAACCAACGGTATGGTCATATGATGTGGTTACATGGTAGGTGTTGCAACCGAGGTTGGAGTGTATACCAATAGATGCACCAACACAATACTAGAGTGGACCGTGGATACATTGCAAAGTTGTATGGGACCGCACCAGGGGTCGGGGCTAGGCTCCAACCCTTTTCCACCTGAACTACACCACCATTCAAAGTTATATACAAATGCAAATGTATAGTGGTAATAAATACTCGGTAGGTGCGCTGGTAGCCCGGCCTACGAGAAGTCTATGCACCCATAGAGGTCCAATATTTGAATCCGGTGGACTCAAAACAAATTTTGCAAAAAATCTTAACCAACAAATGGGTGCCACGTGGAAGTCCATGTAGAAGATTTCTTTATGATCATACAAGTAAGGAATACCTAAGACCATTCCACATTCATTGAGTGGCACCACATAACATGTTACCTCGTCCACAAACTTAGATGAAATTGCAAATTTTAATGTGCATTTCTTTGTTATGTGAAATTGATGATTGTTGCTTATCCATTTAAGTGTCTAAGGATTATGATGCATATGTGTTTTTAATCCCAATTGTTTAACCAATTCCTCTGAAATCACATTAAATTGAGATCCACTATCTATCAATGTGTCAACCTTAGTGTGCCTCATGATGACCCTTATGTGAAACAATTTACTTCTAGAATCAAATCCATCACCAATTTTACCGGT
The DNA here is from genome assembly GCA_009831015.1 of Picea engelmannii. Lineage (NCBI taxonomy): Eukaryota > Viridiplantae > Streptophyta > Pinopsida > Pinales > Pinaceae > Picea > Picea engelmannii. Next base: position 2,459,012 of record ML778258.1, read on the forward strand.
CAAACCAGCCAATGAGACTTTAGATTCATCAACTAAATATGATCCCAAGTCCATGGGTCGTGTTGCTGCTGCAATTGTTTGCCTCCCTTTATTTTATTTGAACCACTTTGGTCTCATCTCAGGATGCAATTTCCAACAACGGTCCTCATCATGCCCCTCTTTCTTGCAATTCTTACAAGAGGGCTTCTCTTCCTTTCTTGCCACTGAATTTTCCTTCTTGCAATTCCACCTCTTTTTTTCCTCTTACCTTGAAGATGATTCCCTTGTTACACGAACCCCTGTTTTCCCTGCTTCAATGTACGCCACTTGAACAAAAATCTCATCAAGATTAGGTCTAAACATGAATACAATGTTTTGAATATGTGCAGGTAAACCCCCTATATACTTCATAAGAGTTTCCTAGGTATGTAAAGGAATATCTCACATCAATGCCATTTTACGAAAGCCATCTATGTATTCTTTCATTGTTTGTCATTTTCTTAGTTTAAGAGATTGTCATTCAATTAACTCTTTCTCTTTATAACCCAAAGGATAGAATTTCTTTCTAAGTGTGGAAATAAAACTTTTCCATGATGGAAATACATTACCCACTTGTTTCATGCCATTTTGCAACTTGCTTACCCACCAGATGAGTGATGTTCCTGCAAGTCTGAGTGATTCCAACTTGATCTGAGTTGCCTCATCCTTGATTTATTGCACACTGCAATAAACTTCCATATGTCTAACCCAATTATCAAGTCTCTTTGCATTTACTTCACCATCATACATAGGTAATTGAAATTTCACATCAAGTTTTAGTAAAGGCATTTATTGTTTATGTTTATGTTTATGAACATGTTTTCTTGCGGTGCTTTTAGAACTTGAAATTGAAGAAAAAGGAGAAGAAGGAGGTGAGGAAGGAGGTGAAGGAATAATTTGAGGAGGATCCTCTCCTTATTCACTTTTGACCTTTGAAGATTCACCTAGATTTGGTATCTTCCATTCCAAGTAATCCTCATACAAAACCTTCATCATCTCCGACATGGGGAAGAAATTTTTTCAAAACTCTTTCTCCTCCTGAGAAAGTCCCTCTTCCGATCCAATATTTTCGCTTTGAGAAGTTATATTTATCAATAGAATAAATGGATTCTCTTCAATAGTCTCTCCTTCACCATGATGTATATTTTCCCTGGTAATCATGCAAACTCAAAATCCAAACGTCAACTTTCTCTGATACCACTTGATCCGACAAAATCCTTTCAACGACAATGGTTGAGTTATTTAGCATGAGTTAATTAACCATTTAGGAATATAATGAAAGAGGAAGAATTAAAGAGTAATTATGACATCCATATAAACATATATAGATCTGAACATAATCATGATGAACAACAAACATTAAAACACCAAAGTGATAATGGAGTTCAACAATCTCACCTACGTCCCTGGGCCTTTAGCTTAGTGGGTGAGGCTTTCTTATTTATGTTCAAAGCTTTAAAATTACATCACAACAGTGAAAAAAGGATTGAAAAATGATATGGTATTTTTCTACCAGATATTTGGAACCCAAAAAAACTAACGACACTGAAAATGGATGATCGGGGCTCCTAGAAATGGCTCGCAAAAGTGCATTCCCCAATAGCTTCCCTACATAAAAATGGCTTTGCATCAATATTTCAACATCTATCTGCTTTGAAATCTCCTCTATGGATTCAAGAGCCTCTATTTTATATAGGCCTGAAGTTGGTAACCATCTCACAACTTCCCCCCAAGATCTGGCCTCAAAACGGAACCAAGATCTCCCCAAAATGGAAAAAATCCCACAAATATGTCGAGAAAATCAATAAAAATTCATATCATATAGTAAAAAACCCACTATATGCAAATAAATTTGGTGCATCCCCCTTTCTTAGGTTCTCTTGGTCACATCGGTGCCTCCATGTGGCCAAGCACTAGAGATTGTGTGTTGGCCCCTTTCTATCTCAGCCCTGGTCTTATGGTGATGACGCATATGGCCAAGTGTTGTTCCCTCCATGCGCTAAATAGTTGAACTGGACCCTCGAAGGTGCAGAACCTATTCTATATCCTTGGTCGGTGGGATATCTTGACCGACTAGGTGCTATACATATCTATGCTAACTGTTAACACCAGGTCATATGCATAGGCGCCAAAAAACGGGGGCTATCCATTATTCACATCCGCGCCAAACAACCAACGAAGAGTATGGTCATATGTTGTGGTTACATGGTAGTTGTTGCAATCGAGGTTGGAGTGTATACCAATAGACGTTCCAACACAATACTAGAGTGGATCGTGGTTATATTGCAAAGTCATATGGGACCGCGCCAGGGGCTGGGGCTAGGCCCAACCCTTTTCCACCAAAACTACTCCACCATTCAGACTTAAATACAAATGAAAACGTATAGTGGTAATAACTACTAATTAGTTGGGATAGTATCCTAGTATATGTGAAGTGTATGTGCCCATAGAGGTCCAAGGTTCAAATCCGGTGGACTCCAAACCAATTTTGCAAAAAATATTAACCAACGAATGGGTGCCATGTGGAATCCCATGTATGGGCCATGTGGCACTGTACCATATGCTGATAGTACTAACATGTGTTAGTGCTAAATTCATCCACATCTTCCAGCCACGTGTCTTCCACATCACATGCCACTGTACCTTCCATTGTACCTGCCATGTAAGCATTGTACAGACGTGCCATGTGTCACCCTTGCAATGGTGACACATGTCACTACCTGATTGGCCCACCTGTTTGTCCATGTCAGTGCCAAGTGTAACCTGCCACATCAGCAGTATGGTTGTACAACCTGTATAGTTAGCTGCCAAATGGCATTGTACAGACTGTACAGTAATCATTTTTTTTCTTGTTTGGCCAAATGAACAGAACATGATATCTGGAGCATACAATGTCCATTTAATCCCATTCAATTTGAGTTGTGTTTGTATCAATGAGGCCTACAAGAATGCCTATTTTGAAGCAATTCTGAGAATTTTGAATTTTAGGCCTTTCTGGACCGAATTTTTTCCCAAGATCCAATTCTGGATCATCCTCACTCAGAATACAATATTCACAATGATACATAGCCGCAATACATTTCCCTCATAAAAAAGGGTTTCCTTCTAGGAAAAAAAACCTTAACATAACTTCCATCGTCAGATCTGCGATCGTATAATGAATAGTCGATATTTACAATGAAATTACAATATACCTTTACAAGGTAATTTTTTCTTTGGGGGCTTCACCCCCAAACCCCACAGAGGGGGTAACCCCCCTCTGCACTTCCTCACATGGAGGAGTGTACAATATTCTGGGGCTTAAAGGATTCATGGGGTATAAATATGTCTAAAAACAAAGACCTTTGAATCTGAAAGATAATCAAGCTCCACAACCAGCAATATCCCACTTCGAGACTGATCTCAAGAACTCCACCGTTGTTGTATATTCTTGACTACGAACCTTATTAGCCCTGGAAAATTTCTCATCTTCACCTTCATGCTTAGATACCAATTGAAACTGATCAGGAACTCAGTTTCTCCTTGGTTACTCCCTTAGTTAACATGTATATAGGATTCTGGCTAGTGTGTATCTTTTCCAACTTCAAATGTCCATCATCCAAGAGGGATCGTATAAAATGGTACCCAAGATGTATATTCTTAGTATTCGAATGGAAGGATGAGTTCTTTGCAAGATGAATGTAACTCTCATTGTCAAAATACAACCTGTTATCCTCCTACTTCTTTCCCAATTCCTCCATAGACCTATGAAACCAAATCATTTCTTTACTAGCATATGTAGTAGCAACATACTCTGCTTCTGTTGTTGAAAGTGAAAAAACCTTTTGCAGTTTCAAAATCAAACTTACTGTTGTTCCACCTATATTAAAAACATACCATGTGGTGCTCCTCCTGCTATCTTTATCACCTTCCATATATGAATCAACATATCCCTGTAGAATAGTGTCTGAACCTTCAAAACATAATTCATGAAGAGAAGTTGTAAAGAACCGCCTCGTTACGACAACCGTTCGAGTGATAGGTGCCAATATATATATATATATATATATTTTTTTTTTGATGGCGTGTGCGCGTGTGTGGAAGTAACAACATACTTAACTCTACGTCGCCACTCGACGACCAACAAGACGCATCCACAACAAAAGTAAAACTGACCACTAATTACGACTGACCTCCCGCCCATCCTACCCTGCAAGGTTAGGACCTCCAAGACACATAAGCAACGCTCAAGCCCGGTTTCCCATCGTCTTTAACCATTTAAGGCCTCAGGGCTGGCGACTATTCTGAGGAACATGGAGGTGTCTACATCACACCCGACACAACCGACCAAGCAACCAACTGACCTCAATCAAGCACAACATAATTAAAAGAACAAATGTGCCCCCTTACGGAAGGCGCGTGACAAGGACTCTGACATCAACCCAACCTTCAATAGGACGAGACAATGTCCATCACTTGAATAACCTTAACATTCTGATGGCAGGCCATAAATCATTGTCGAATACAACCTAAGGCTAGTATGGTAATTATTTATTAACTCAGTTAGTCAGCACGTACACTAAATTTAGCATTCTGAATCGATCTACACAAGGGTTTAACCATTTAAAGCCAGATTCCACGTCTTATTGATTTAACCACTTATCCTTGATAATCGCATAAATAGAATAAATCCTTGTTTAATAAACAACTTAAACGTATAATTGTTTTCCTTAATGATCAATAGAAGAATAACAACCCGTATTAATGATTAATTGGAAGAATAATAATATTGCTCTACATGAACTAATAAAAGAGATATATTGCTTTACAGGAACTAAATAAAGGAAAAATATTCCTTTAAATGAACTGATAAAATGCAGGACCATTCCTTCCATTAAATTGCATTGTATTCCCTAGTAATATAATTCATAAGGCCATGTTACCCTTCATTCATTATGATGCAAGGAATGACCTTACAATAACGTACTATGCTAATATTTACAATAACATTCCTTGAGTTAAATTACAATGATATGATAATGACTTTATATTAACCCTACTTTACCTTTATTCAATTTACCTTACAATCTACCTCTACCATCCAATCATAACCTTTTCAAGATAAGAACATTTGACTCYAGCATGAKGAGCTCTAAATGACATGCCATTATAATCATAAATCTTTAATGATAATGCAAATTACTATCATGCTCACAAGTAACATCATACTCACAAGTAACATCATRGATGGAAGTGACACTATATCATCTTAATWTAAACTGGTCATCTATAAAATAATAAAATATTATCATGACAATACTTATAAGGGAAATACTGGAAGGGACTACTATCACCATTTATTATGACAATTCAAGATAACCCTTTAATTACAGATGTCAATATACCTACAAATAACATCATAAATATGGGGTCAATCAGTTTGAGAATATCAAATATACATTCTACTCAAGGTGGCAATCTATACATATTAAAATCAATTAAATAATATTATGTCAATTAAGTAACTCTGCAATTACGTAACAGCTAGATGAATAGCAGTTAAATCACACTGAAATATCATTTAAATAAAAATCATTACAATCAATACATCCAATTAACTAACACTTTAATATAACTTAAAGGATCGTGAGGGTTCTCTACAAGTAATGCGCTCAAGCAAATTTGGATTCGGGTTGTCTTAAGAGGGGCACTCAGAACCAGGCCCTGCCTTCGGCAACCTTTAACCCTTTGAACAATTTCAAAGGGGGTAGCAGCTCACGCACAAGGGTAAAGGACATTTCCGCCCAAGCAGCAAACGCACGGGGTGATTGAGTTTCTATGCAGGCAGCAAGACGCTGACATCTGGAGACAAGGTACAACTCTGGAAATCTCGCCCCAACCACATGCCCTTTTAATAACACCGAGACAACCCACGTATTGAATTTATCATCGCAGGAATCGGGTTTCTGTCCATAATCCATCCAAGAAGGGACCCACGCCCAGCAGTGAAAATACCTCCAAACGGTGAAACTGGGTCAACTAGAACAAACCGTCCCAATCGTAAGGCTAAACCAAGCATGCTATATCGCAGCCATTTAATAGATGCACGAAACAGTAGAAATAATTAAGGATATGAAAACGGGGATTACGACCAGCAGACCTGTATGAAGCCACCGAAAGCTGAGTCTTCTTGGTAGGTAAATAAAAATAAGAAAAGCCGTATACATTAACTATAAAATCTAAAACGCTCAGGTAACCGCAATGCACCTCCAACGGTTCTGCCCCAAAAAAAATTTCTCCTCAGCATCGTTTAAGGGCGGATTCCACGCCGCTGTCTGAGGCAGCTAAAATTGGTCACGAAAAGGGTGAAAGACATTTGTTGCCAGACAACTCAAGGCGGGGAAGGGCATCTAACTTCGGCGCAGAAAGGTTAAAGCGGAAAGAAAAATTTACCCCCCTCCAAAGCGTGTAATCAACTCAGAAGAAAAACATCCTTCGTGCCATTCAACAGAGACCCCCAAAAAAAAAGGCGTGTAATCAACTCAGAAGAAAAACATCATTCGTGCCGTTCAACAGTGACCCCAAAACGTGTAGTCAAACTCAGAAGAAAAAAACATCATTCGTGCCATTCAACAGTGACCCCAAAAATGTGTAATTGGTTCAAGAACTCTTCGGCAGTGTGCCAGGAAGGATAATTTGATTAAGGGACGTACCAGGACGGGTTCTGCAGTTCGCCACCGAGGTAAACGCAGTCAAGAAGGGCACTCACCAAGTACCTTATGGCGGAACTCTAAAGATTTGCTTCATGGGTAAAACCCAGATCAACTGGACGCATACAAACAGGAAGCTATTTACCAGAGACAGTGCCACGATTTACTGTAAATCACTCTTGGGTCGGGTTCAAAAGTAGGAGGGATTGCAGCTAGGAGAAAATAGCAGTTTACTCAAGATTTTCTCCAACGGTTCCACCAAAGATTACCAAATGCAGGCTTCAATAACTGAATTTGGAATGTAAGGGAAATTGATGGGCACCCCGTTGCATTAGGTTGTATGGTCAGTGGAAACGCAGATCGTTTAAAACTCAGATCAATCACCCAAGGTATCAAATAAAAAAAATAGGTCATTTACGCATTAGACTCGGATTAAATA
>ML778258.1:2470577-2487647 GCA_009831015.1 Picea engelmannii
GAATCTAATGGATGAATATTATAATTTCTAGAATTTGTTTAAGTTGACCAAGTTGAAAACGTTGCATATTTTAAACACGTGTTTTTCTACAACATGTATCTATCTTAATTTTTACTTAAAAGTAAAATCTAAAAATACCCTTTGGACGAGAACATTTTAACAATTATGAATATAATTTTTCCATAATTTTTCGTTGTGTATTTTTAGAGATACGGTTTTTTCATTTCACCGAATCATAATCTCACCTAAAAATATTATGCAGTGATTTTTTTATAAAAATAAATAAAATTAGATAAAAACAATGAAAATGAAAACAAATTATACCCAATGAAAGTAGATTCAATTTTAAAAATGTTGGTATCAATTCTCAAACTAAATTATGAGTATTTGTAGGAGTCCGCTACCTCCAAAGATGAAGTAAGATGGAGAGAATTTGCAGTTTCCTGCAAATAGTCCCATTTTCAAGTTTTCGGCCGAAATATTCTTTCGGCCGAAACCTAATTTTTAACGGAATCCGTTAAAAATAAACGTTTCGGCCGAAAAGTATTTCGGCCAAAATATTCTTACCGCGGGAAAATAATTCATTCAAAAAACATTGTACACGAATTTTAACGGCACCGTTAAATTTGACGTGAAAATTTTCGGCCGAAAAATATTTCGGCCGAAAGTAACATTTGTTTGGCCAAAAAATTGCCACTAGAAATTTTGGAGACCCAATTGTCACGAAAGTGTTACCCAGCTTCATGATTTTACCCTATAACCAAAATCATTAACACCATATCCAATAAAGGTACACTTCTTGGATTTTTCCTCAATCTTTGTTATATTTTCTTTATCCATATGGACAAATGATTCACAACCGAAAGTCTGCAAAAAAGAATAGTTTACATTTTTACACGTCCATGCCTCCTCTGGAATTATACCATCCAAAGAGATTGAATTTCCTCTCTTTATTAAGTAAACAACATTATCTAAAACATCTTCCCAGAACTACAAGGGAAAACAAGCATGCATTCTCATACTCCTTGCATGCTCCATGATTGTCATGTTCATCCTTTCTGACACACCATTTTCTTGTGGTGTTCCTGGAACTGTCTTCTCTCTGAGAATCCCATGATATGAACAACAGTCATTAAACTCCTTGCTACAATATTCACCTCCATTGTCTAATCCGAGATACTTTAACCTTCTTCCTATCTCATTCTCAACCAAAGATTTACATTTCTTTAAAGTATCAAAAACATCAGATTTTTGTCGAATGCAATGATCCAAAAAACGAAGCTATTACTGATAAATCGCAAGTTAGTTTAATGTACTTTTTGCATCAGATCATTAAGAATGAAAAATACGTAAACTTGTTATCTTGTTTCCGGAATATCAAATGTGACTTTTACTTGATGCTTATTAATGTATAAAGAGATTAGCTATTAATATACATGCTGCAAATGAAGAGAATAGAACAGAGAAACAAAAAGAGAAATAGAGACAAGAGGTTGATAATGGAGTTCACCAATAGTTAGCTACGTCTCCGAGCCCACTTCCAAGTGGAGGACCTCTTTATTTCTCTTTAAAATGCTCAAAGTTCTCTTACAATGATATTTTTTGTTACATTACATGCTTCATGTCTCATGTACAAGACCTCCTTGCTCAGATTCATGCATGCACCATCAAAATCCTCTCAACAACATGAGAAAAATGCCTCTCAAAACATGAGAAAAGACCAAAAATTACAAAACTGCTCCTTCAAAACCCTGCATAAAAGGTATCCTACAAGCTTCAAAAATCTCGGTTCTTATAGTTTTCAAGGCTCAGATGAGGAATCCCAACTTCCCTTAAGATTTGGCCTCTTTTTGGGATCAAATCCCCCTTCAAATGGCCTCAAAATCCTCAAGAAACCACTTTCTAGTCATAATATCAGGCAATTAATTAAAAATTTACAAAAATAGGCTTAAAAACCCATTTTTTCTAAAAAATACACAGTAAGCCCCCAAGACAGGGTGCGTTCCCCCTTTACCAGGTCACATGGGGCCACATGTCCAAGTGCCAGCGCTCCAAGTGCTATGCACCAACCCCCTTAACTGTTAGCTCCTGGTTCTAGGGCGCCTTCCATGGGATCCAGGCTAATCTACCCTTGGGTGCACCCATAGTTATCCCTTGGACATTCTCCTTTAATGAAACCATGTGGTGGGGCTTATCCCTATCCCCGTTGTGCCCTCGTTTGTATATTTGACCCCAAAACTATAGGAAAGTGGGTTTTTTTCATAAAGTTGAATTTTGGCAGGTTGGTAATTGAACTTTTCCAAAGAGTTGGATCTAGCGATGGGTGAGAGGTTCGAATCCCATGGACCCCCAAACACTTTTTACATGCCAACTAGTAGTGAAGTTCCACGTGGCTACCCATGTCTGGGCCATGTGGCATTTATTCATTTGCCAGTTGACCATTGACTTTTTCCATAGAAGAATCTGATTGTCGTGCGATATTTTTCACTTCCGGAGTCTGTTTTGAGAAAATTAATATATGGTCGGGATCAATGTGATGATCTAGTCGCGATGCAATTAGTTTCATCCAATTCTAAGAACTTTGATTTTTGAGCATTTTCTGAGCCCGGGGAGCCTCCTGGATCATTCCTCCCCACTTTGGAAGCTTTTGGACCACCAGAAGTCTGCTTTTACTCAGGTGAGAAGTGAGGGTGCTACCTCCCCACTTTGTCCTGTATCATCCATCCTCTCTACTGGGATAATGATCACCTGACTAATCACAACAAACATGAAAACTGAGATAGCATTGTTTATCAAAGTAATCATTTCATTTATCGAACAACCATATACATTATTTTTCACACTTTGCAGCCATACACAACTGAACAACAACAAACTAATCAACAATATTGAGTATGCGAATAAAAATGACAAAACATGCTTCTCCTTTTGAACAGGAACAATAATCAAATTATGCAGTTGAACCTCATGTTGTACCTCCGGTGACACTTCATGATTGTTAGAAACATACTGAACCATCTCATGTTTAGCATCACAAACTTCATGTTTTGTTACAGACATAAGTGTTAAACTTTTTCTTTCATTTACCATTCTTTTTAACTGCCCTGTAGCTGCAAAGGACCTATCAGTTTTCATGCGATGAGCACGAACAATGTACTCCTTCCCATCTTTCTTGAAGAAATATTTATTTTCCTCCCTGTAGAATATGGATTTCGTATCATAAAGGTATGATCTTCCTAATACAATTCCACATATGTCCAGTGGCACTATATCAAGCTCTACTTCATCAACATAATTAGAAGTGATTGGAAACTTGATTTTACATTGCTTGTTTACTTGTAAATTGTTATCACCACATATCCATCCCAATGGATATGGTTTAGGATGTGACTTAGTTTCAAGTCCCAAGTTATTCACAACATCTTCACTGATTAGATTGGCTTGTGATCCACTGTCTACAAGAGTATCAACTTTAACATTATGTGTTATAACCCTTATGTGGAAAAGTTCATTCCTTTTACACTCATCATTTTCATCAACTTATCTAGAAGAGACAGAACTTGCAACAAAATTTATACCTCAGATTCCCATAGCTACAACCTGTGTCTCATCAACGGAATCTGAACCAAGATCCACTTGAATTTTCGCAGCTGTGGTATTCTTCCTTTCGTGGTTGGAAAACTTCTTTGTCTTCAAGTCAGGATGTAAGACCCAACAATGATCTTCATCATGGCCTACTTTCTTGCAATGCTTGCAAGTAGGCTTCTCCTTTCTTGTTGTGGTTGTCTTCTTCTCTTTCCTTTTACCTACATCCTTTCTTTGCCAAGAATTTGTAGAAACATTATCACCAACATTCCCTTTACTTGATTCAATGTGAATAGCTTGTACACATACTTCATCGAAGTTAGAAGGATTTAGCATAAGAATAGTGTGCTTAAGATAAGAATGTAAACCACCGATATATTTTAGGAGTGTCTCTTGTGTATATAATGGAATACCCAAATTTAAATCTTTGTTATGAAATATCTGAGTATATTCTTGTACACTTTGACCTTTTGATTGCCTTAAACATTGTCAATTCATCATTTCTTGTTGCATGTAAGCTAAAGGGTAAAACTGTTGTTTTAATGCAATAACAAAATTATTCCAGGAAGAGATTGTTTTGCCACTTTTCTTATGATCACCTCTAGTTCTACTTTCCCACCATATGAGAGTTGTGCCTCCCAATTTGAGACTTGCTAGTTGGATTTTAGTTTCATCATCAACAATCTTTTGTATCCTGCAGTAGACCTCTAATTGTCTCACCCAATTATCTAGCTTTTCTGCATCTAATTCACCATCATAAGTGGGTAATTGAAAGTTTACATCTAACTTTAATAACGACATATAAGAATAATGATGATTTTTTTTCTTATCCTTGGAGGAATGTACACTTGCTTAATTATTATATGATGAGGATGAAGGAGAAGAAGGTTCCGAAGGTCCACCACCTCCAACTCCTCCTTCTGCTCTTACCGAAGATTCACCTTCTTCAACTTTTGGATTCCTTCGCTAAACTCTTTCATGGTAAATATCCTCTACCATGTCTTGCATCAATTTAAAGGTCTTGAATAAATCATCTTCAGATTTGAAGCAACCGAATTTCCGTGGCGAAGACATCTCTTGCTTATGCGGTCTCCTTTGAATCTCTGTGTCAAGAGCCTCAAGTTGGCCTTCTCCTCGCTTGAGTTTTTCTCTCGTGAGCATCCAATGCTTTAAATTCCTATCAAACCTTCACAACCAAATTCCTTGATACCATAACATTGATCCAAAAAAACGATGGTATTACTGATAAATCACAAGTTAGTTAAATGTACTTTTTGCATCGGATCGTTAAGAATGCGAAATATGTAAAGTTGTTATCTTGTTTGCGGAATATCAAATGTGAATTTTACTTTATGCTTATTAATGTATAAAGAGATCGAACATTAATATACATGCTACAAATGAACAAAATAGAAAAGAAAAATAGAAAGAGAAATAGAGACAAGAGGTTGATAACGGAGTTCACCAATCATTGGCTACGTCTCTGGGCTCGCTTCCAAGTGGAGGATCTCTTTATTGCTCCTTTAAATGCTCAAATTTCTCTTACAATGCTCTTTGTTGTTACATTACATGCTTCATGTCTCCTGTACAATACCTCCTTTCTCAGATTCATGCATGCACCATCAAAATCCTCTCAACAACATGAGAAAAACGCCTCTCAAAACACGAGAAAAGACAAAAAATTACAAAACTACTCCTTCAAAACCCTGCATAAAAAACGTCTCCTACAAGATTCAAAAAGCCTGGTTCCTATAGTTTTCAAGGCTCATATGAGGAATCCCAAATTCCCTCAAGATTTGGCCTCTTTTTGGGATCAAATCCCCCTTCAAATGGCCTCAAAATCCTCAAAAAACCACTTTCTGGTCATAATATCAAGCAATTAATTAAAAATTTACCATAACAGGCTTAAAAACCCATTTTTTATAAAAAAATACACAGTAAGCCCCCAAGACAGGGTGCGCACCCCCTTTACTAGGTCACATGGGGCCACATGGCCAAGTGCTAGCGCTCCAAGTGCTATGCGCCAACACCCTTAACTGTTAGCTCCTGGTTTTGGGGTGCCTTCCATGGGATCTAGGTTAATCTGCCCTTAGGTGTGCCTAGAATTAGCCCTTGGATGCACTCTTGTAATGAAACCACGTGCTGGGGCTTAGCCCTAGCCCCCTTGCGCCCTACTTTGGATATTTGACCCCAAAACTATAGGAAAGTGGGTTTTTTTTCATAAATTTGAATTTTGGCAGGTTGGTAATTGAACTTTTCCAAAGACTTGGAGCTAGCCATGGGTCATAGGTTCGAATCCCATGGGACCCCAAATACTTTTTACATGCCAACTAGTAGTGAAGTGCCACATGGCTTCCCATGTCTGGGCCATGTGGCATTTATTCATTTGCCAGTTGACCATTGACTTTTGCCATAGAAGAATATGATTGTCATGTGATATTTTTCACATCCGAAGTCTGTTTCGAGGAAATGAATATATGGTCGGGATCAACGCAACGATCCGGTCGCGATGGAATTGGTTTCATCCAATTCTGGGAACTTTGTTTTTTGAGCATTTTCTGAGCTTGGGGAGCTTCTTGGATCATGCAATAAACCGAAGTTTTTTAGTGGCATCATGAATAAAAGAAACATAATAGAGAGAGATACCAAGAGATGATACCCGATCTGGTCCCCATACATCTGTATGCACAAGATCTAATATTTCACTCTTATTTTATTTTCCGACACTGAGAAATATGACTTTCTTCTATTTTCCATAAACACAATGCGCACAGAAATCTAAATCAACTTTTTTAAGATCTCACAACAAATTTATTTTGTGAAGTATTTGCATCCCCTTCTCACTCATTTTTCCAATCCTATGATGCCACAATTTTGTATAAACTCTTGTAGAAGCTAAAGAGATAGAAGATTCAGTATTACTGGTACATAAATACAACGTACCTACCTTCTCTCATTTTGCTATCACCAATGATCCTTTGGTGACCCTCCACACATTCTATGTAAATATGGATATACAACCTTCACTTGCCAACTACCCTGTTGAAATTATATTTTTCCTTAAATCTAGAACATGTCTTATCTCTTTCAACAACCATTGGTTTCCATTCCTTTTATTTATTTTTACCTTTCCCATTCCAACAATTTTTCATGGTGCATCATCACCCAAATGAACCTGCCCAAAATCACCTTGAAAATAATCTAGAAAATGTTTCCAATGGGGTGTGGCATGGAATCAATACCCTGCATATACTACCCAAGACTCATAAAAATTATCTACAGAAAGAATCAAAGAATTTTGTAACACATCACCTGTTACATTTTCTTCTCGATTATGCTCACATTGTACATCTCTTTGTTTCTTTGGAGCTCTGCAATCTTTCTTTGGATGTCCTTTCTTCCCACAATTCCCACACTCTATCTTTCCAAATTTGGATTTCGATCTGCCCTTCCTATAATTCCCACGTTTCCTTGAGCCCTTTCCTCTATCCTTTTGTCTTCCTCTGTTCTCCATGTTTAATGCATTACTTGATGTCTCACCTGTGATTTTCCCTCGCATTTCCTCACTAATGATAACACCAAAAACATTATCAAATTTTAAAGTATTTGAACCAGAGACAGAGTTACTTATAATCATGACCAAGCCATTCCATCTTTCTGGAAATCAACACAAGATTAGAAGAACCCTCACCTCATCATCAAATTCCACTTTTACATAACTTAGTTGGTTAGTAACCGTATTAAATTCATTTAAATGATATGCAACATACCCACCTTCTGACATATTCATATTGAATAATCTCTTAATTAGAAATACCTTATTGTATGTCGAGGGTTTTTCATACAATTTAGCCAATGCATCCATCATCTCCTTCATTGTCATTTCTTTCAAAATATTGAATTCCACCAACGTTTCTAGGATTATCTATATCGTTTCTAGTGCCTTTATGTCAAGAAACTCCCATTATTCATCCTTCATGGTCGTCAACTTATTTTCTATTCCATCCAATGGTAGTAATAGATCCTTATGATATAAATAATCTTCCATGTGCATCTTCCATAACTGGTAGTTTTGGACTTTAAATTTATCGACCCTAAAATTTCCATATTCCACCATTTCTCCCACTCGAACCAGGAACCCTCTTTTCCTATGAGTTACCTTTTGATCTGATACACGTTGTTAGAAAAAAAGAATCACAGAGAAATAAAATAAAACAACTGCAGAAATAAAACACAGAAGATACACAATACAATAGAGACATAAATATACATGTGGTTTACTGAGTGTGGGCTACGCCCACCAGATAAATTCCTAGGTCTTTTATTATTATCCAACAAATGAAGGGATACAACCTAGAACAGACCCATGGTAGCCTCCTCTTGTTTCTCTCACAGTCTTCTGTAAATCCAACAATGGTATAGTATGGTATTGTAATTAATTGGAATGTTGTGTATGTTGGAAACATGCCAACCAATTTCCAACGTGGTCACATGGACACGCATTTCATATATATTAGGAATGTGCATGTATGCACACTCTTTTTTGAACAACCTGTGTAACTGGTGGATCTAAATATAATCATTTTGTCTAACTTTTTGAGAGATGTTATATATACGAGCATACCCATAGAGGTGAGAGGGAAATGTGTGTAGAGTGTGTGAGAAATACACAATATTGTGGAGTGCAGTGTGTATGTGAGGAGAGGATGGTTTTATTCCTATGATGGCTATTGTAATTCTCCCTTGAATAATAATACTATCGATTATCATTACCTCGTGGTTTTTTCTCGCATTGGGTTTCCAAATAAATCATTGTAACAATTGTGTGATTCTTGTTCTTGGTTTAATATTGCTTGCTTAAGCTATGGTTTTATGCACTATTTTTTCTTTCGCTACCTCAAAAGAGGTATAATAGCGGGTAGAGTAGGTGTTGCATGTGATCCAAGGATAATTGTGTATACGTTTCCAACGAGCGCAAAAACCTTTGGACATGTTTTGGCATGTAAGTACAAGCGGAACTAAGTACTGAGGAGCCCAGATATGTTTTTGTGAATAGAAGGCATGATCAAGTGATCTTTACCACATCGATGCTCCCTAGGGAGTGTTATAGGTGCACTAACGCTCCAACACTTAACAAATAAGGTTTTTCCCACTACAATGCACCCGATTCATGCACCACAAAGCGCCAAAAAATCATCTCTCCCTTTCCACACTCACATAGTGCTATCATCCAAAAAGGCGCACCTCCCACAAGTGTACATGAGTGCCGATATAAAAAAGTAGCGCTAAAATAAAGTTTTTGCGAATAGTATGAAGTGAGAATATTTTTTTTTTGTCCTATTATGCATAAGACAATGTCGTGAGCTTTAAATAATACACGGTCATGATCTTTTGTCTTATTATGAACTTATGGAGAATCGATTTCTAAAAAAGGTGACTTTTTCTTAATAAAAGGTAAAAGGGTTGTTTAATAAAAGGTGAGGTCGACTTCTATATTTGGTAAAAAGGGTTTTGATCTATAAAATATTTTTTTTCAAAACCGTTTTATTAAATATTTTAGTGTTTATACCATTATTCCTCCACATTTGAAAAGGCTCAGTTTTATAAGAAGTTGTTTTGGAGTTTTGTGCTAATGGAGAAAGTGCAGGGTTCTAAGTTTGAGGTGGAGAAATTCAGCGACGAGAATATATCTGTGCTATGGAAGCTCAAGATGCGGGATCTTCCTATGCAACAAGGATTGAAAAATGTGTTGTCTAGAAAGAAAAAGAAAAAGTCAAGCATGACAAATGAACACTAGGAAGATTTGGATTTAAGAGCCCTCGATACCATTTGTTTGTGTCTAGAAGATGAAGTGTTTCTTAACATCGTTGAAGAGGAGACAACAATATCTT
Source organism: Picea engelmannii (assembly GCA_009831015.1). Lineage (NCBI taxonomy): Eukaryota > Viridiplantae > Streptophyta > Pinopsida > Pinales > Pinaceae > Picea > Picea engelmannii. Next base: position 2,480,054 of record ML778258.1, read on the forward strand.
TGTGGAACAAAATGGAGAGTCTGTATATGACAATGTCCTTGATGAACATAATATTCTTGAGGAGGCAGTTGTACAAATTACGAATGAGAGAAGGAAAAAAAATCGATGATCACTTGTATGTTTTCAATACTCTGAATTGTCAATTATCTAGTATGGACATGACATATGAATATGAGGACAAGGAGGTTACTCTACTATGTTCGTTTACAGAGTATTGGGATCATCTGGTCACATCTACGTGGTTTATCTCAAAAGATTCCATTGATTATGACACTATTGTGGGAGATTTGTTCTCTAAGGAGATTAGGAGAAGATCCAGTAAAGAAACCTCAACATCATAAGCAATGGTGGTCAGGGGTCGATCTACAGAAAGAGGGAAAAATCAGAGGGGTACATCAAGGTATAAGTCAAAAGGAAAGAAGAGTAAGAAGAAAGGTTGGATCTGTGTTAAAGTTGGGAATCTCAAGAAGGATTGTTGGAAAAGATAGAATGCATCCAAAGAGGACTCCACAAAACAAGCAAAGGAAGCTAATGTGGCTAAAACAAGTTCAGGTTTCAGTTCAGGTATGGTTTATGACGTATTGTATACTTGTGATCTTTCACATCAACATTAGCATTGGTTGTTAGATTTTGGCGCATCCAACCACATGTGTCTTCATAGAAATTGGTTCTTAACTTACTAATCTATTGATGATGGTGTTGTTTTTATGGGAAATGGTTTTTCTTGTAAAATTTTTATGGTTGGTAGCGTCCGAATTAAAATGCATGATGGTTCTGTAAGAACATTAAAAAATGTAAGGCATGTACCGAAACTTAGACAAAACTTGATATTTTGGGGAGTTCTAAATTCTGCTCATTACAATTGTACAACTCAAGGTGGAGTATTGAAGGTGTCCAAAGGCATCTTAGTAGTCATGAAGGAAAACAGGATTGGGAACCTTTATCATCTTGAAGGAAGGACATAATTAAATCAATCAGTAGTAGCATTTGAATATTCAAGTGAATCTATTCATTTATTGCATCATCGTTTGGGTCATATGAACGAGAAAGGGCTTAAGGTACTAGTTGATCGTAAGTCACTTCCAAGTTTAAAGTTTCTGAATTTGAATTTCTGCAAGTATTGTGTTTTTTGAAAACAATGTAGACAAAAGTTTAAAGCAAGAAGACATATAAGTAAAGGCACTCTTGATTACATTCATTCATATTTTTTGGGAGCATCAACTATAGTTTCTTTTGGAAGATTGTCATATTTCGTGACATTATAGATGATTACTCCATAAAGGTTTGGGTCTATTTACTTAAAAGAAAGGTTGATGTATTTAATACTTTTAATCAATTCATATATTTGGTTGAAAAGAGCATTGACATGTCAATCAAGTGTTTAAGAACAAATAATCAAGGTGAGTTCACATCTGTGGAATTTGAAAACTATTGCAATGAAGCTGAGATAGAAATACTTAAGACCACAGTTTATACTCCTCAACATAAATGTGTTGTTGAACGCATGAACAAGACTCTCCTGGAGAGAGGAAGGAACATGCTCAATAATGTCAAGTTGCAGTAGGAATTGTGGGAAGAAGAAATTCTTACAACGTTCTATCTGATAAATCAATCACCATCAACTGCAATAAACTATAATATTTTGGAAGAGACCATCCAATGTAAGGTTGACTAGGTCCACGATATTATTAAATAAAACCCACTATGGTAGTTAGATATAATAAATGTAAGATGACTTATTATAAGGTTCTACTTCTAGAAGATTCCTCCTCTAGAATGTTCTTAGGTGATGGTAGCACTATATAAAGGGGTTCAATCAATGCAATGGAAGATCAAGAGAAATATTGTATATGGAGTTGTAGCTCAATATGAGGATGCCCCCTCAAAGAAGAAAGTGAATAGGAGAGGATCCCTTCCATAATAGGATACATTGTATGGTGTTGCCCTACCCTAAGGGTTTGATAATAATAAATGAGATATTGTATATTGTTCTTGTATATCTCTTTTGATGGTTTTCTATTCAGTGTTTTGATTCTTAACATACTCATGTCTATAATTTTTTTTCCATTATTTTTATCCATTAAACTCTGAAGAGAAATTGAAATGCATGAAACAAGTTCTTTTCCAATATGCTTAGTTAAATCTCCAATTAAAAAAATAAACACAAAATCACACACTAAAATTAAAATTTTAAAATCCTAGGATGCTTTTTTCCATTATTTTTAAAAAATTGAAATGCATTAGATACATGCTTTTCCAATATCCTTAGATAAATCTTTAATTAAAAGAATATACAGAAAAGAACATACTAAACTTTAAAATCTTAAAATCTTAATTAATTTAATAGACAAAATCACATACTAAACTTAAAAATTTTAAAATCCTAATTAATTTAACATGTAAGTTATATATTAAATTGTGCATAATGTGTATCGTATCCTACAAGTCATATTTTAAAGTTTTAAAAGAAAACAATTCAAATTTAAATTTGTGTCAAAATAATAATAATGTGTAACAACCTAGGTTGATTCTACATGGTTTATTGACAAAAATAAATACATAATTTAGAGAACTCACACGAAAGCAGCATTGTTCATTTGTCAAAAAAATTAAAATAAAAACTCAAAGTCAAGTAAAAACACATTATTATTCATTTGGTACAAATGATATTTATTTATATTAAATAAAAATTTAATTGTAAAAAATATTATTCATTTGATATAAATGATATGATATTTATTTATATTAAATAAAAATTTAATTGTAAAAAATATTATTCATTTGATATAAATGATATTCATTTGCAGAGGTAAAAACTTGAATGAAAACAAATATGATTTATTAATATGAATTAAAAACTAATTTTCATTTAATACATGAAAGACATATGTAAATAGAATTATTCATTTAAAAACTTAATTGTAAAAATTGTTTTCCATTTAATAAATGTAAAAAGGATTATTCGTTTGATGGAGCCGTATTATTCATTTGATATAACAAATTCAAGTAAAAATCCAAACTCAATTAAAAACACACTATTATTCATTTGATGTAAAAAAATCATTTATTTATAAATTAAAAAGTAAATGGAAAAACGAATATTGATTAACATCAATTAATAAAACACAAATGTAAAAAGGATTATTCGTTTGATGGAGCGGTATTATTCATTTGATATAACAAATTCAAGTAAAAATCCAAACTCAACTAAAAACACACTATTATTCATTTGTTGTAAAAAAACCATTTATTTATAAATTAAAAAAGTAAATGGAAAAACGAATATTGATTAACATTAAAAACACACTATTATTCATTTGATGTAAAAAATTCATTTATTTATAAATTAAAAAAGTAAATGGAAAAACGAATATTGATTAACATCAATTAATAAAGTAGATGTAAAAACTACTTTTCATTCGAGGGATGGAAAACATAAATGTAAAAATAACTATTCATTTGATGGAGCTGAAAGCCACTCCTCCTCCCCCCACAACACAGTTGGTGGAGCAGCATGCAAAGCTACTGGAGCCGCCTTGGTCACCCATGCCTCTCCACTCACTGACCAACGGAGTTGGCAAGGGATAAGAGTACTGCACATTTAAAAAAAACTTGAATAAAAAGAAACTAAATAGACTAAAAAGTCAAATTAGATTAGAAAATCCAAAAACAAAGCATAGTTAAAAACTGAAATCATTTTAATATAAATATAAAGTGAATTGTTATTGTTATTTTAATCATCTTAATAATGCATTTTAACGATGATCAAATATATTTTGTTATTTTAATGATAATCAAATATATTTTGGTATGTAAGGAAGTTAATTTATTGTGATGAGAAAAAATATTGGAAACATATGAAATATTGTCATGTATAATTAAAATACCATTAATTTAGTCATTTTCAATAGGTGTATGCTTATCAAATTGTGTTATGTATAATTAGAAGACCAATAATTCTAGCCATTTCCAATAGGTGTATTTCGATGGGCCTAACTAGTTATAAAGAAGGGGGTTCATTTCTTTGTGTTGTGTAGCGTGAGGGTAAAAAAGAGTAAAAACTGGGATTGTTGTGATTGGGAAAGAGAGAATAGAATAGAAATGTCTATAGTTAGGTGGAATGTTTAAGATATCATCTTTTGATAAATATATATATATATTTTTTTTCTATGTATTTTATATTAATACTATATTTATATAAGACTATTTATATGTTCAACATATGCAACACTAAAAAGATAAAAAAATTGTATCAAAAGTGTGAAATTAGTTAAGAATGCATATTCAAAGTGGCGAATGAATGAGTGGAGAATATGCTTCAATACTAATAGTATTACCAAATATATAGTTACAATAAGTATATACTAATGATTATTATATATTTCATTTTATTTGTCTTTTGTATCTATATTTTTTTAAATATATTCTTGATATACCAGTTGTGTTTCAAATTTAATAATTAAAAAACACAACAAAAGAAATGCAATTAACCTATGAAATGTATAATATTGACAATGGAGAAGAATCCATAAATAAATAATTTGAAAATTACTTTTCACAATATGGCATTGCATTTCTTGGAAAAGATCTATACCTTACACACCTTAATGAAATGGTATTGCAAAAAGGCTGGACCCAAATGACACAATGTTTTCTTCATAAAAAAGTTTCTGAACTAAGTTTTGGTTAAAGGTTATCTACCAACTCGAACTACCCTTTAAACATGATTCTAACTAAGGTTGAGGTGGAGTTTGACCCTTCTTGATAAATATAGTTGAAGGAAAGCTATTAGACATCTCAAAATGCTTTTGGATGTTTTGTGAAGGTTCATATCTATATGATAAGAGAGGATGTTGATACAAAGAGTAAAGCTTGTATTTTAGTGGGTTACTATTATTTCATGTTTAGAATAATAATGAATATCTTTATATTTTAGTGGGTTATTATTATTCCATGTTTAAAATAGTAATAAATATTTATATTCCAATTATTTAATAAAACAAAAAGTTATTTTTAAGAGGATCTTATTTTTGATAAACATCTTTCAACTATTAAACTCTTTTTTAACATTTTTGAAATGTTAAAAGTGATCCATTTAAAATTGAGAAAATTTTTGAATGAATTATTATTATGCTCTTTTTTTAAATGTTAAAAGTGACCATTTAAAATAAATTTGAGAGAAATTTTGAATGGATTATTATTATACAACACTACTTATTAGACATTCAACTTGCATAGTAAATCCAACTTATATGCTCACTGGACATTCAGCCTGCATAGTAAAAAATAGAAATTTGAAGAGAAGCCATTGCACAAGAATAACACACAAACAATAGATTGTATTAGTGCACTCTTACACACATACATAGGTATTTGGAGGGAGTGGTTGAGAAGATATCTCAACAACCTTCTACAAATCTTCAACGAACCCAATCTAGTCTCCTAAAGTAAGCTTTATTCTAACACCCTCCCTTAATGCTTACTTTACAAATTACAATACTTAATCACAATTACAAAAATTACAACACTTAAACTTTCGTCTATGTGTCTGGTCTTCCTCAGCAATGAAACTCACTCTGCAATCACACGGCTTCTGCTCTTTCTTCTTCCTCTTCTTCGAGCTTTCCATCGACGCATTTAAAGTCAAAACGCCTCTGACCATCTTTCTTGCACTTGTATACTGAACAATTTGCAACTTGGCTCATCGGGGCTTCCGTGATAAAAGTTGACAATTATTGATGCATTTTATGAACTTGCCTTCATCTGTAGGATTTTTGCTTTCGTCTATCCTTCACTATCTAGAAAAAAAGTTTGGATACTGAATGTCCTCAACATTCTTTTACACAAGGTGACTTCCAATAAAAACAATGTACTTGATACTAGGGCTACCGGCTTGCATCAAAATACAAGTTCTTATTTTTACATAAACACTTACACACAAAACTTTAAACTCACCAAGTAAATGTAACCTGTAATTGTCTATCTTGGAGCACCGAAGTACAACAAAAGTCTACAACTTATAACATACTGGACATAATCAAACTAATAACATGCTCTTGTGGCACCAAAAAACAAGCAAGAACTACAAGCTTGAACTACATCAATATGTTCAAAATTTGATTCTTATTTACAACTTAAACAATATAAAAATAACAAATTTGACATAAAACTCTGACGAATGCAACCAAGAAAGGGGCAAAAGTTGTCGTGGACTTCCTACAACAGCGACTCTGCAGTGCCGACCAACAGGCTGTAAATTGTAATGCGGCTCACGTCCTCTGCTCTTCTTCCAATATATAAATATATGAACAACCAAACACCAATTATAATTTGGGAGCCGCGTGCCCTGGACTGGATTCGATCTCTGGTTTCTCGTTAGGCAGAAATAATAGTTAATTCCACGATGGCTCATATTGTTGTGCTCGTGCATAGGTGAATATATTACTGGATCTCCTCCTTCCAGTAGCATATCGCAGATTGTCTTCAACAGCGAATTGTGACTGCAGCAGCTTCTCTCCGTAACAGTTGTCAGCAATAATTTCAGCTTCTCTGCGTAACAGTTGTCAGCAATAATTTTCAGAGAATCGGCCCAACAACAAACGATGGTGTCTGCAACGACACTGAGAATGAAATGGCAATGAATTACATAATAAGAAATTTCAGAAATCGTATTTCTACATCAACTCTGCACACGTCAATTTCCTCGCGGATTACACCAGTCAACGGGTCGAATACATCAGTTAGCAGGTCATATCTCACTATACGATTCACTCTTCTCACCAGGATGACGCAAGATTTAATATAACATCCCGATTATTAAATGAAAAACAGAGAAATTGCGTTCCCAAAACTTCCCGGACAAGCTCGACCTGCCAATGGCGTATTCAGGATGGACAGTCCACCTATTGACGTCTCTCCATGCAGAATCTAGTTGATGATAGCAGGATCGATGCTAAGCTACGACAATTCCCTTTTCCTACACAAGGACTGCTGCAATCTCCAGCACAGAGATCGTACTCCTCTAGGTCAGCGACTCCACCTCCCGTAACTACCGCACCGAATTACAGTGGGAGGATTTTCTAACAGTAAATCCAACTTATTGTTGGAATACGTAATTTCTACCGCCATTAAAGCAGAACATTCTACTCAACCACCAAATTTCTAGAGAATTCCACCGACGGTGACAGCACTATTCCATATATTTCTGCTGAGAGAACTCTCCCGCATTGTCTAGAGTCATCTAAAGCCTCTATAAATACGAGGCAGATGTATCTGGTTCAATCAATCGATCAATACAATTTATTTTGTGGTTATTTGTCTGTGTGTTCAGCTTTTGAATCCTTCATATTGGTATCAGAGCTTGGAACTGGGCTCACTCCCTCACGGGAGGGCCCAGGATCCTGAGAGGAGAGCCTTTGTCGCTGAGAGAAGAGTCTATGCAATGTTAGAGTTGTGTGATTCAGTGTGAATCTGTAGAGCCAGAGAAGAGGCCGCGGAGTATGTGGAGGAGGTCCCGCCGTGGAGGAGATGTTGAGGTAGATGGCAGCAGCAGCAGATCCGTGGCTGAGAAAAGAGCCAAGATCCGTGAGAAAAG
>ML778258.1:2488475-2507119 GCA_009831015.1 Picea engelmannii
ATGGTACCCATGTATCTCGGTAGATGGATCTCTTTTTATATGGACATCAATGATCAAGTTGTTTGCAGGTACAAAAGAAGAAGCAAAGCAAAAATGATGAAACTCAAGTGAGCATGTGTTGTGTAATAAAGTAGCACATTGAAGGAAGCCCAACCATATGAAAATATGAATTGAAGATGATGACATGACTGAGATAAAGACCTAACCAAGACATGTATTTGTTAAGGAGGAGACATTGCAGATCAAAAGAACAACTTGCAAAGGCTATGAGCACAAGACCAATTTGAATATTTGAGAGAAGCATTGGGCATTGAAAATATTGATGTAATTAGTAGTAGAAATTAAGGGGGAGTGTTGGAATACGTAATTTCTACCGCCATTAAAGCAGAACATTCTACTCAACCACCAAATTTCTAGAGAATTCCACCGACGGTGACAGCACTGTTCCAGATATTTCTGCTGAGAGAACTCTCCCGCATTGTCTAGAGTCATCTAAAGCCTCTATAAATACGAGGCAGATGTATCTGGTTCAATCAATCGATCAATACAATTTATTTTGTGGTTATTTGTCTGTGTGTTCAGCTTTTGAATCCTTCACTTATAGTCAACCTTTTACAATATAACAGAGTATGAAAAGTGGCTTGCTTATCATTTGAGTATGATATCTCGGGGTGAACTTGATGCATCTTGACAAAGATATTTTGGTAATGTTGATGACTCAAGGAAAAATAGAGTATACAAAAAAGGTTGTGGTGTTTGTATGATGGAACATACATATTAGAGGCACGTGATCCTCATACAAATGAAAATTTCTCATGTTCTACTTAAATGGGAGATTAGAGGCATGTGATCTTTATACATTTCAAATTTTTCATTTTCTCATGGTCTACTTAAATGGGAGATTAGAGGCATGTGATCTTCATCCACTTTAAATTGTTCATGGTCTATTTAAATGGGAGAATGTTATGATTTGTGAGTATGATTTTTTGATGGAGAATAAAATTTGAGATTTTTTTTTTAACAATAAAAAAAATTGAATTTGTTGAAATATGAATGGGTAAACAAAAATAATTTTATTAAATTTATCTTTGTTGTGGAGAAACTTAAAGATTAATTGGTAATAAAAAGTAATTTTCAAAGGTATTTACTAACCCAGAAACTTGCATTTGCTGCAAAATAAACTATGTGAGTCATTGATCAATATACTTTAATACATTATATATTGATCATTTATTCATGGTCGAAGGGAGCGTCGAACTAATTTTGTGATACCTATGCCAACTCAAATCTATTTTTCATTATTGTTGGTCAATCATATAATGTATACAATTGCATTTGCTGCAAAATAAACTATGTTTGACTTATTCTCTCACTTGTGCTCATTTTTTTATTTTTTTTTATGGGAGGTAATTTAGATGGATATTTGTTTTATTGCATGGTCAAATTATGGACTAAATTCATATGAAACAACAGTGAAATTGGTGAAAGATGAAATTCTTGTGTGAACTTAAAAAATCTTTACATGGTTTGAAACAAATCTTTGAGATATAGTATGAGAAGATGAATCAATATTTTCTTATTTTAATTTTAAACCATGTGAATCAATACATTTTTTTTATTATTTTATATGTAAAGTACCATACTTTAATACATTATATATTGATCATTTATTCATGGTCGAAGGGAGTGTCGAACTAATTTTGTGATACCTATGCCAACTCAAATCTATTTTTCATTATTGTTGGTCAATCATATAATGTATACAATTACTTAGCTAGAGGCATCTTTGTCCAACTTTTAGGATGCATGAATTTAAATTGTTTAGTATCATAAGTTTATTATTCTTTTACTAAGACAATAGTTTAAAATTGATCCATTGTAATTGTAAAATTATATGACGCCCTTTGGCTAAGTGAATGAGATAATCAATCTATTATGGGTTATCTATTAATGTTTTATTTTATTATGGGTTATGTATTGATATTTTATTTTCTATATTGTTATGGTTATGATCTCTTTTGTTCATGGTTTTCATAGTTAAATCTCTTTCAGACTCATCATTATGAGAAGCTTGGAACATTCCAATCCATCCCATGAGCTCTCTTTTCCCGGGTGCCTATCACATATATCTATCAAGAAGACAACAATCGCATATTTAGCCTACACATACAACTATCAAGAATACAATAACCATAAGCATAAAACATTTCTTTGAGGATCCCTCAAGCTATCCCAATAAACACCAATTTTCAACATAGTACCATTTAGATAAGATTTTCAGTGATCACAATCTTTGCTTCACTTTTATTTTGGATATTTTTCTTATCTGGGCTCTCGTCTCCGGTCTTCAGCAACCGTAAGCGGTAAACATTCATTATAACATGGAGGTTCACAACTCCAACTTTTCTATTTCTTCCCTCCTCAAATCTCTCTCCATTGACTCATCAAACTCAGGTCACTATTTGTTCAAAGGACCATCCATTGACTCATCTAACTCCTGTCACTATTTGTTCCAAAGGACCATATTGGAATAGCAGCTCCATTCAAATGGTTACTAATCTAGAAATTACTATCAAACCAGCAATGGTTTCTATACTAAGAGAATACATGGTGTGGCCAGTTCATCCAAATACATGCCTCTATCATTTGTAATTGGAGTCCTTTCCTCCAGAGATCGAGCCGTTTCTCTTTCCCTCATTATGCTCACAGACTCGCAGAGTGTCCCCATGCTAGTTAGCCAGTTTTGTGATAGGTGTTTCTACTCCACATAGTCTACAAATACATGTTTTAGGGTTTACAACAACCCTAAAGAGTATCCACCTAGCACTGCCGCCGCCTAACCCAAGAGTTTCAACATAGCGACAAGTGTTCTCCTCTTAAAAAATAGTGACAGTCATACTAGAAACATTTTTTTTTTCCATAAGCAGCTCAAGGGATCTCTTAAACTCAGAGTCTCTTCCCAAACTTACAAGAAGTCTCCAGAGTAAGACACGACGTAGATCTCTCCCTCTGTACGAGATCTGAAGCCATGGAACAAATATTCAACATCTGACATGATGCCCTAATTTGGCTCAAACAAGGCTGCAGCTTCAATGCCTTGCTTTCTGATACATGATTGCAAACTAAACAGCACGAAGAATATATTAGCCTTCCAGTCAACAACCTTCTAGCAGAAAAATACATTTCTGGAAGTTTATTGTTATATGTTTGCTACAGAAGTTCTAGCATGACCTTCACCACCATAGATTGCATGGTCTCTTTACTACAATCGACACACATGCTCTAGTGAGTCTTATTTTGAGGTACTTGGGTTTCTACTAGTTGTTCTATTTCAATCCTCTGTAAATCTTAATCTAAATCTTAATCTAGTGATCCATAAGCTCCACTGCATCATCGCATATGCTCTCAATGAATAAGATCTGACATTAAATTTGCACAATCATCTTACATGTACTTTAACTAGCATACTTGCACGACATGCAAGATTTTCGTTTTTATACAAGCTACATATTTATATTAATATGCCGTTAAAGAAGTTGTTTGCTCTGATCTATTGGTCTGTGGGATAGCTCTCTAATCTTGGCCAGGTCTGACATTCAGCATATTTTATAAGGCTTTCCTTGAGCGTCTCAAAAGTTTTGATTGTTATTGACCTTCGATCTCTCTCCTCCCCAAAATTACATGGGTTATACAAGAGAGAAGCAATAAAGTGATTTGTTTCCCGGTATCATTTGTAGCAAACAATGGATTCAAAATAATGGTTTTAGATAAAATGAAACGAAGTTACAATGTTAAGGTTACAGGGAAATGCCCTAACTACGGAAATGTAACATTTGTATTGAGAATGACATCCACCATCGGGACTGGTTCGACACTAAACTGATTAAGTACCTTCTGAATTCTGTCATAGGGCCCATTCCCATTCCTTATAGGTAGGACTCTATTCATCCTTTTATTTGGGACACTAAACTTATTGAGTACCTTCTGAATTCTGTCATAGGGCCCATTCCCACTCCTTATAGGTAGGACTCTATTCATCCTTTTCTTTGGGCCCTCAAGTTGTTAAAATATAGTTATCTCTTCTCTTTGGCAATGCACCTAGTGCACATTATGATATAAAATATACATTAAAAACCCCAGCGTGACCATTTCATATAGTTCATCTCTTCTCTTTGGCAATGCACCTAGTGCACATTATGATATGACATATTCTTTAACAATGCACCTAGTGCTTGCTCATTATGATATGACATATTCTGGAACATATGTAGCCTTTAGTGGATCATATGGGGTTTTACACTCTTAGCGGATCATGCTACTCCTCTTATGGACATGCATGATAATGGGGTCCTACCCTTTGTAAATACTCCACATTATCTATAGTTTGCATACAAATCCGACATATAGAACTAGCTTTGACGTTCAATTTGTGGCGTCTTTACTTGCTACCATACCTTTTATCCTTCGCAATGTTACAATGTTTCTAGTTGTGTTCCCCACCCAAATCTTTTTGGAATATAGTACATTGTTCCTTGAGACCTTCCCCTCCACCCTAGAAATTCTTGAGAGTACATGTCTCCTAGGATTTCTGAAGCATTGGGTTCCTTCACGGTCCATCCTCACCCCAACAATGTTTCTATTTCATTGGTTCTTTGGGCATTGTCTCTACATGGCCATTCTTCACCCCAACAATGTTTCTATTTCATTGGTTCTTTGGCCATTGTCTCTACCAAGAAAAAACTTTTTTTTAGCGAAATAGATCAAGTTCTCTTAGCTTATCACCCACTACACTACGTTGTTTCAAATCCATGTTGGTTTGCTTAAGATCCACCTAGCACTCATCAAGTTGGTTTCATGGATATCCTATCTCCCACCTACCACTCATCACATTGGTTCCATGGATATCCAATCTCTGACCTATCTCTTATTATGGTGATCACACCCTTAGATATTCACTCATGCACTCAATTGGAATTTTAGCATCAATAAAATTTCTTGGAGGTCAGCCTCACACCTAGATAGTGTCATATAACAATGTTGTACATATAATTTCACTTCTTGAAACTCCAAAGTTTTGTGTTGATTGAGTTCATTGGAACATTAATTTCATCTCACCTTTGAATCTTCTCGAAATAGTTAGTTGATAGTACATGTTGACTATGAAATTGATTCTATAGTCAACTACTTATTTGGCCCATCCAAAAGTGGTTTTGAATCAATCTATTGTTTTTAGGTTGAAGTAGAAAAGCATGACATCTTGGTGTTTCTAAAGTGGTCAAAGCTAACTATGTCTTCCTCATTCTAAGGAAATTATATATATATATATGTGTGTGTGTGTGTGTGTGTGTGTGTTGTTTTTTCACAAGTTCTTCAACTTACGACGTACAAAAGTATCTTTTTTATTTGGAATTTCACTTTACAGTAAAAACAAAACTTGTGAAGACTTTTGTTAGCTTTCCAATGACTATTTTTCAATTTTTTTTTATGAATATTTGATATGTCAATTTGACAATTGTATAACAATATGTTCCTTAAACATGAAAGGAGTAATGATGAGTTATTTTTTCCCACAACAATGTATCGATTATTAAACTTATGTTGTTAAGAAACGAAATATACTGCAACAATCTACATAGACTGTGTTTTATTGTGGCTATAATTTTGAATCTAAAGGATGAATATTATAATTTCTAGAATTTTTTGAAGTTGACCAAGCTGAAAATGTTGCAGATTTTAAACACGTGTTTTTCTACACCTTGTATCTATCTTAATTTTTACTTAAAAGTAAAATCTAAATATATCCTTTTGAAAATAAAAGTTCAAGGATTATGAATATATGTTTTCCTAAATTTTTCACTCTATATTTCACTGAATCATAAAGTGTGTTGAAAATATTATGCAGTGATTTTTTTTTTAAATTAAATAAAATTAGATAAAAATAATGAAAATGAAAGCAAGTTATAGGAATTGAAAGTAGATTCAATTTTGGAAATGCTGGTGTCATTTTCGAAACCAAATTCTCAGTATTTGCAAGAGTCTGCAACCTTCGAAGTTCAGGTAATCTTGGGGCAATTCTCTAGTTTTTGTTTTGAGTCCCAATTTCATCTTTTCGGCTGAAATAATATTTTTTCTGCCAAAAGACGAATTTTTAATGGAAATCGTCAAAAGAGAACGATTATCAAGGTTTTTGGCCGAAAGCATGTCGAGTGAATTCTGTGAGTCGGAAAAAATGAAAATACAAGTCGTATCGATTCATTTCGCCCTAGATCGTATAAATACGTTTTCGTCCGAACACATTTAACATAATTCATCAGTTGGACGGATAGATATGAGCTCAAGGATAGGGATTTCAAAACATTTCTACTACTGATTCGAGTTGTATTCTTTTCTTTATTTATTTCTTCTCTCTATTCCATAGGCTTAATTAGAGGATTGATATTGATACATGATGGTTTTCTAGAGCACCTAAATAAAGTTTCGAATCATCTTTTTGGTTTTTGTTGAATAAGGTAATTGATGTTTGTTCGAGTTTTTATTGGAATAACAATTTATATGTTGAAAGATAAATGTTGAGCATTTTTTCAAGCTGAAGTATTTGTTGAACATATCTTTTAAAGATTTCTATAAAAGTCATGGAAAACAAAAGTTTGTGCATGAGAAAATTTGATCGCACTCGAGATGATACTCGCTAAAACGAACAAAGGATCGAGCATTATTGGAGAAAGAAACGAGAACGTGCAAATATTGAAGAAAGAAACGATGATAATGTAGATAGATATTTTCAACAAGAATAAGTTCAACGAGGTATGCATGCACTAATGATGATCGAGCCCATGACACACATTGTGACTGTATTCAGAAAGTATAGAATTCAAAGTATATAATTCAAATTTAAAATATTGTAAATAATATAATTGATTGTAATTACAATTGGATGCTTTTAGGAAAACATAAATAGATTTGTCTCATAATGTCGAAGAAGAATTTGAAACCAAAATTGAAGTAGAAGGCGTTGAAACTTAAATTGAAGCAGAAGATGTTAAAAGCGAAATTGAAGCAGAAGACGTTGAAACTGAAATTGAAGCAGAAGATGAATCACCTATAGGTCTGTACATAAATTTAGATAATACAAGATGAAAACTCAAGTATATATAGTTTAGTGAATTTGTGTTCTGGTTAAATATTTTTTAATATAAACTTTAAATTGAAATATGCAGGAGAATCTATCAACGTTGATGATGAAATATTAGAAAATGTTGATACTCAGAAATTTAGGAAGAAAAACGCTAAGCATTATATAAGATATCGAACTAAGAATATGTATAATAATTTTTTCAAAGATGAATCAGTAACAGTACATGCTCAACTTGTACTCTGTCTAATGAAGTCAAGAAAGTTAAAAGAAGCTACATCATTATTGGGTATTCAAAAGTCGACAAAGGATACAAAGGTGAAACAGAATGTCTTTGACAATATAACTAATGTATTAAAATATTTTGAAAAATCTCAAAAAAAAGATGTCAGTGTTGCACGTAGAGCGATAGAAACAACAGTTGTTTCATCTAACAATATAAAATGTTGTTTGACACCACACATGGCAAAAACGATGGGAACATCAAGAAAAAAATTGCACAAACATAGAGATTTTTTATTGCAAATAGATGTAAATCATGAATTGGCTTGTTGGACAATGATTTCTAGAGAGCCCTATAAAGATAGATTTACATAAAATGTTAAAGAATTGGTCCGTAATTCTTGGTTGGAAGAATCTCATGTTACACCACATACAAGGGATGTGTTTCAACGAAGAATAGAATGAAAACAATATGAATAATATCCATAACATATATTTCCAATGACACAAATAGAGTTGTTCAATAAGTTCAAAGAAGAGCACAAAGAAGTTAAAATTTTGATCAATACATTTGTGCAAGAAAAGCCATGGTTTGTTAGACCCATCATTGATTGTGACACTTGTTGTTGTCATTATCATGTGGAATTTGATTTGTATTATGACAATTTTTTATTTTGGTAAAACTTTATGGCCAGGTTCACCTCCTCCTTCCACTCTCCGTGTTTTTGTCTCTCAAATTCTATGTGAAAGAGAAGATGATGATTTATTTTACAAAAAAAATGTGTTGGTGAAAATAAATGTGATCGTTGTGGAAATCTAAGTTTGTTTCATTCAAAGTATCATATTGATATGAATGATCAATCATTTTCTAATATAAGAGTCAATTGGAAAAGATATGAATATATCAACAACATGGGTCCACATTCTTCAAATGTTATTTCCAAACAGATTGATTTGAAGGTAGATAAAATCTATGTGAGAGATTTTTTAAAGACCTTTGAGGAAGAAATTTATAAATACACCAATCATTCACATAGAGCTCGATGGAAAGATCTATAATTCAAACAATCCCATGAAGTGTTTCCACGAGGGACAATTTTGTTTGTAGTTAATTTTGTAGAGAATTACACATTTGCTACACAAAAAGAAATACAGAGTGAATATTATCATTCTGATCAAGTCATGATATTTGTCTAGGTTCTATATAGACATGGTCAACGGAGTCTTAATAACATATAAATCACCAACAAAAATCGACATGTTATTAAAGAATATCACTTTTATATAAGTGATGATCGAGCATAAGACACACATTATGTACACCATTGTTTTGATAAATTTTATGATTCATTGAAAGAATGCGAAATCGGATTCGATCGACATTGGATATGGTCAGATGGGTGTGCGGGTTAGTTCAAATCTTCAAGATCATTTTATTGGTTATGTCGTCTTCATAAAAAATTAAACATTACACATTGTTGGAATTTTTTTGAGACTAGTCATGGAAAAGGAGAGCACAACGGTGCAGGGGCATGTATAAAATGAGCACTATTAAGGTATCACATAAGCTCTCATGCCGATTGATTTGAATCCACTGAACAAGTTGTTGAATGCTGCAAAATGGCACTAGGCCATGAATATAATCCCTCAAGGGATGTGCGCAGGTGTGTCTATACATAAATGTTACACATGTACAGAGGATATTTTTATTTGAACTTGTTCAAATTTATATTCAAACTTCAATCATTTTCTTGAGAGATTTCAAGTTAACAAGTTTTTGTCTTGTGCAGGTTTTTTTGGTATGTTGGAATCCAAGATGTAAATATATAAATATCATATGACACCAGTACAATACCTGGGACATGAAAAATACATTCATTTAAAACAAAACGTTTTCAAAATGTGTTTTCATTTGATAGAAGAAAAGAGTCTTGTTTTTGTTCAGTTTGCATAGAGGACACAAAATCCACAGATATTTGCAAAAATGAAAAATGCACGATATGTTAAAGCTTGGAGACATATCAAACTTAATGTAAAAGGGAAAATGCTACTTGCAAGCTCACAGGAGATGGAATCAAATGAAGATATAGTGTCATTTTATGGTGATACCGTTTCTAATCTTGTTAGAGAAGGTAATTTTTATATTTAATTTTTTTCAAATAACGTGTAGATGTATCGTGTGATAATCTAACACGAATTATTTGTTGTCCAATATATCCAATTATTTGCAGGAGATGTTTTTTCCATGGTTGCATTTGTAGACAACCCTGAAAACGTGAAATATTATTTGATGCGATACACAGAACAAAATATGATGCTATTAAAAGATTTTGATGATAACGGTTTTATATATGAAAGATGATCTATTGTATTGAAGTGATATTTTTTTCAAGAAACCCATCAAACCGATACTCACGTTCACTTTCAAGACTACCAGTCATATGTCACAAGTTGTCAATATAGTCATTTGCTATGTGCAACGTGCATAAAGTTAATAGAAGTTCAATCAATAAAAAAAGTTAGAAAATGGAAAATTCTCAAAGTCGATCATGAACGAATAATTGAAGATGGAATACAATTACAATGTTTTTAAACAAGTGGCACATGTACATTCCATAATTTTTTGTCTTTCATTGAAAGTACATTCCATAATTTGATGACTTTTTTTTACTATTTTCAATCATATTTCCATATAGGATATTTATAAAAATGATATGTATAAAACACTCCAGATCATTCTTAAAAAACACAAATAAAATATGGTTCAACCATATTTTATCTCTGTTTTTCAACCATTACACCAATCAAAATTATTTTATGAGCATTACACCAATCAAAATTGAGTTGTATACCTCTTGTATTGTGAGCATTTTATTTTAAACTAAAAAGTTGTTAAAAACCATTTTCATTGAACACTTACTTTTTTCAATAGTAATTTTTTCCATTTTATTTTAATAATATTGCATTAATTTAAAAAAAAGTTAAACAGATTTTATAATTTTTATTGTAATAATATCTTGTTTCAAATTTTAACTCATTCCGATTTTTACTTTATTTTACGAGCATTATATAAATTAAAGTTGAATTGAAAATATGTTTTATTTTGAATATTTATTTTAAATGTTGTTCTTAAAATTAAAAAAAAAAAAAGTTAAAAACATCTCTTTCATTTTGAGATTTTATTTTATTAAGGGTATATAAACTTTGAGGTAAATATCTCTTCTAGCTTTAGCATTTTTTTAATGACTATAGGATAAAATTAAAGAAGAGTTGATCATCTCTTCCATTTTAAGGTTTTATTTTATTGTGAGATCATTTTGAGAATTTTATTTTATCATTATCATACAAACCAAAAAAGAGCTCAACATCTTTTCTATTTCAAGCTTTTATTATATAAACAATACCTATAATTAATTTGGATATCTTTTCTATCTTGAGAATTTTATTTTTATTACTATTGCACCAATCAAAGAAGAGTTGAACATCTCTTCTATCCTAGATTTGAGAGCGTTGACTTCTTTAAGTGGTATTTTTTTTTTCATTTTTTAAATTAATATTCTAACAACTAAAAGCAATTTAAACATCTCTTCCAGTTTATGTGAATAGTACTAAACCATACCCTGCAAATCGTTTTCCTAATGTAATTCTCTTTCATACATGTTATATGAGTTGTACAAGGGGTATGGGTTGTTCCTTGGCATGTCTAAAAAACAATGCTGGAATACATACCTCCTCCCTTGAATTCCACATTGGTTACCTTCTTCCAAAATCAAACACAAGTTCTCTGAAAGGAAATTGGTACATCATGAAAATTTCTTCCTTTTAGTGCAATTCATACGAGCATAGGCTTTGCATGTTTAAAATGTTTTCTGTAACTACCATATATTCTCAAATAAGTTTTGCATGGTTTAACATGTTTTCTACTATCATATATTCCTAAATATATAAACAACACCACATTCTTTTATTATTGAATTTGCATATTCTTAAATAGATAAATAACAACACATTCTTGTATTATTTCACTTTAATTTTTTCTTTTCATTTATTTAGCATATCGCATATGCGTATCTTTCGTTTAGTTTTTCCTTTAGTTTTTTTTATTAGTTAAGTGCATCTATGTAACCAATTTATTTAACATATGTCATATGTCTGTCTTTCCTTTAGTTTTTCCTTTAGTTTTTTTTTATTAGTTAAGTGCATCTATGTAACCAATTTATTTAACAGATGTCATATGCCTATCTTTCCTTTAGTTTTTTTTTTCCATTTAACAGATCTCATATGCCTATCTTTCCTTTAGTTTTTTTTATTAGTTAAGTGCATCTATATAACTAATTCATTTAACAGATCACATATGCCTATCTTTCATTTAGTTTTTCCTTTAGTTTTTTTATTAGTTAAGTGCAGATCTATGATCTCATATGCCTATCTTTCCTTTAGGTTTTCCTTTAGTTTTTTTTTTTAGTTAAGTCCATCTATGTAACCAATTTATTTAATAGATCTCATATGTCTATCTTTCCTTTAGTTTTTTTATTAGTTAAGTGCATCTATATAACCAATTTATTTAACAGATCTCATATGCCTATCTTTCCTTTAGTTTTTTTTATTAGTTAAATGTATCTATGTAACCAATTTATTTAACACATCTCATATGCTTATCTTTCATTTAGTTTTTTTATTAGTTAAGTGCATCTATGATCTCATATGCCTATCTTTCCTTTAGTTTTTTTTATTAATTAAGTGCATCTATGTAACCAATTTATTTAGCATATCTCATATGCCTATCTTTCCTTTAGTTTTTTTTATTGGTTAAGTGCATCTATGTAACCAATAGGATCATTCGTAACTAGAAAAAAATATACATCTTTTAATATAAAATTAATCTCCTAAACTTATTCTGCCAAAATTATTTGAAGATATGTTAATGGAATTATATTTTTGACAATCCATAGTGAATATAAAATGAAACATTTAAATTAATAAATAGCAGAAAAGTATTTAAGAGTTTGATGCTTAATTTAATGCATAGTAAAAATGATAACATAAAAAACATTAGTTTATTACTAGTTAACTTTGCCATTGTTTTTACATCAACTTTGAGAAGTCAAATATGAGACAATAAATTGTTATTTTGAATTCAAAGTTTGAATAGTTGGACTGTAAAATACATAAGTATCACATCCATTTTAGGATGATAAAAAAAACTAAGACATTTAACTCCAAAATTTTGGACTCTAAGCCATCGCGATCAATTCATACCTGCAAAAAAAAAAATAGAATTCAAAAATTTTAAATTTACAATTCAAACATGTGAAATAATACAGAATTCAAAAGTTGTGATTAAAACAAAATTGAAATACATACCGAAAGAGTTAAGTCTCATCCTCCAACATACTCTTTCCCACAAAATATATTGTAAACATATTTTCCACCAAATATAATTTAGATATCTGTAACAATAAAAATCAATAATAATAAAAAAATAACACATATTAGCATATTTATTGTAACTAAATATCAAATAAACAATAAGAACTAATAACATACCCAAACACCATTAAATAGATTTAAGATAGTTACTCTCCAATTAAGAGTACATGATTTAAACAATTTGTAAATCTTATCTAAAATCTTAAAAAAAATGAAAGAGAAAAATTGTGTTCTTGGTAAAAAAAATTGTGAGTTAGAGTTAGATAATAATCTGAAAATAAATATAGAACTGTGTATGAAAAAAGTTCACAAATCTCCATATTAATTCTTTCTTCCAATAAAATACTCATATCCTTGTGGATAAAGGTGAATAAAATCTCAAATCCTTCAGGTGAAATTCTCCTTGTGGATAAGGTCTCAAATCCTTCAATTGAAATTCTCATCCCAAGTGGTGTTATTGTGTTCTAGGTAAAACAAATTGTGAGTTAGAGTTAGATAATAATCTGAAAATAAATATAGAACTGTGTATGAAGAAAATTCACAAATCTCCATATTAAGTCATTCTTCCAATGAAATACTTATCTCCTTGTGGATAAAGTCTGAAATCCTTCAAGTGAAATTCTCCTTGTGGATAAGGTCCCAAAACCTTCAGAAATTCTCATCCCAGGTGATGTTATTTGATCATATTTACACAACAATAAAATACTAATCTCCTCAGCAGTTAAATACATCTCTCTTCTTCTGCAGTGATCATATAATCAAATTACATGATGCTCTTTCAAACTAAATGACTCATAAATTTCCATATTAATCCATTCTTCCAAAAAACTACTTATTATCTAAAAAAATTCACAAATCTCCATTTTAAAAATCATTCTTCCAGAAAATATTTATCTTTTATTTCTGCGGTGGAATAGATGTTCTTATATAATCTTAGATGTACATGAAGAAAACACAAATCTGCACATGTATATCAAGTCATTTTTAGAAAACCATTTAAATGGGATGTATTCATGTTAAATATAATGAAATGCTCTTTGAAACTATGTGTGAGCTAGCTCACATATACAATATGTGTGAGCTAGCTCACATATATAATATTTGTGAGCTTATTTGTAAATATAATTCAATGTTGGTTTTTGTGATTAGTAACCAATTTAGTTAAGAGATTGAAAATACCCTGGAAAGAAGGAGTTCACTTTGTTTTATGTAGAAAAAACAAATTTTCATACTATGTCATTCTTGGACAAGAATGCAAGGAATGCAATCGAAGAAAATTTAGAAATTTTCTCTTTTCTAATGTGGGATAGAGTCTGTTCTCAAATATTCAAATGTTCAAGTTCAAAATTAGGTCTTCATCATGATCTAACCTTAAATAAATTTGAATGTACGCCATTTAAGACAACGATTTAAAATTATATAGGGGTTCTATATATTTCAAAATAATTGATCAAATCATTGAATAGGAAAGGCTAAACTAAAAATTTGAGAAAACAAAAAATTGATAAAAGTAAAAAACATACATTTATGAATCATCTTGAATGAACGGATCATTCCCAAATCTGGGTGCTTCCTCCACTTACTCCTCAATCCCAATCTCCCTCCCAAGCTCACTCTCAGGTACTCTCTTCTCCACATTAGCCTGTGTAACACATTTCAAATTTGAAAAATTAAATTTAAATGATTATAACACATTAAATTTAAATAATTTTAAGACATTAAATGATACCTGTAAACTCCCATCCTCTTCAAACTCTCCCATGAGAATTGAGACAAGTTTGCCCAAGTAGTAGGAGATGGAATAGGGATCTGTGAACAACACAACTAAGAACTAAATCTAGGATTCAATGTGTTCACAATTATACAAAATTATAAATGTTGTTCATCTCTTATTCAAAAGTGTGGAGATTGAACAAATATTAGAAAACACATACCTGATTCAACCCATCCAAATTTAAACTTTTTGAATCAAGTCCCCTACTTACAAGAGATTCATTTAAAATTACTCCAAACTTCAATTAATGGAAATAACAACTTGATTTAGATACAATGATATCTAAATTTAGAATTAGAAGTAAACTATCATAAAATGCGTAAACACTTTCTTAACTAGAACACATATCAATCTGTGGTTCCAGTCGTCATTCTGAATGACCTTCTTCCAACCATCTCGACAAAATTTTGCATACTTCAAAACATCTTCTTCTGACATTTTATCTAACTCCGCATCTATTTTATAAACAAATCTAGCCTGAGAATTGGCTTCTGCTCGATGACGGTTCATGACAACATCAACACCATAAAAAATCGCTTCTAAATTTTCCCCGATTGCATTCTTCGCCTCTTTGCCAACCTCTGATGTAGCCTGCAACTCTGAATGCAAAGCAAATTCCCCTGTTCCGCGATGTACTAAAGGTTGTGGAGGCCTAGACAATGCCTCACTTCGATATGCCCCTTTGCGATCATATGTACGCCCTTTACTAGTCCCATAATATTTGGATGGTACACTAGTATAATCAGGGTGCATGTGCAAGAAAAACTCTGCAAAAAAATGTCTTGCAAAATAGTGTGGAACCTCATCGTTCCACGACAATTTCTCATATGCCTCCAAAAATTTGTTATACAGGTCTCTTGCAATGTCAGGGTGCTTAAAATATTGCACCTTCAACATTTTTCGCTTTGGGCCCTCTTTGAAATTGAACATCAAAATGGTGTCTTCTTTTGAAATTATATTTTTTACTGCCTCTCATTTATCAGGGCCCATCACCTCTGACTTTTGTTGTCTCATTAGATTGACAAAACTGTCAGTGGTTGGCCCCATATTCTGATATGCGTACATAAAGTTTTCCAATGAATGCAAAACAATTTGCAAGATTTGTTTACTCTCCTAAGGGAGTTCCAAGACCACCAAATCATTTTTCAAGCTCCTTTTAACACCTGAGCATTGCTCAAGCATCATTGCTTCAGTAATCCCTTCCCAGGAAAGTTCATCACCAACATCCGAAGGCAGGGATGATTTTAGGGGCTAAATTTCTCTCATGGGCTAATTTTCCATACTTTTTCCCAAAAAACGATTCGCTATTCTAAAAATGATTCGCCCAAATTCTATAGGATAAGATTATTTTACCTTAAAAATCGCCAAAATTTTATACAAACTATATAAAATACTTAGAAATTTGAATATTTTTACAAAAATATTGCCAAACATTTATAGTTGGCATGTGAAGAATTAGTAAGATTTGCCAAGGTTTCTACATTTTAAAATAAATTTTCATCCTTAAAATCATTCTTGTCCGAAGGATAGGTGGACGTAGGCGTGTAATCTTTTGTTTCTTGATAACGTGGCCTCCTAAATCCACCTTCACCCTTTGCATCGACATTTGAATCTTTGTGACAACCACTCTCTCTTTCATTGTCGTCCCTTGCTCTAAACTCATTGTCTACACACACATCTGAAAGTAATTACAACATTTTACTTCACATAAATTTAAATACACAAAAATACAACAAAAATAAACAAAATCAAAGAAAATTACCAGGAATATTCTCTTGTCCTCGGGTATTCCCTACATTCTCATGTGTAGGAGTATCAATGCACAACCTATCTAAGAAGACTACATCCATACCACTTGCTTGAGCAGGTTTTACAGTTGATCTATTCACAGACTCGTTTGAATATCTCTTATGGCGAGATTGTTTTTAGTCATTCAGAGTCTTGGTCGAAGAAGGACTTCTTGTTCAGATAACCTAGAGAATTTACGAAGAATGTCTAGAGAATATCGTGTCGACGTCTCTCCTCAATATCTATCCACAATGCATAATTTATCAATAAAAATGCATAGATGTACCCAAGTTCAAGCAATTAAAAATGTAGAGAGAAATCAAAGTTTTAATCAATCAAGTCGCAGGGGTACTTGTTCATAATAAGGCGCAAAGAAGAAGCATTCAACCATGAATCAATCAACTCATAGATAAGTAAGGGATAGAAATAAGATTAAATTAGTATCCTTCACTCATCATCCATGCACAGAAAAATAGGGCATTTGAATCTATAGGTATTTAAACACCAAAGTGACGACCATCGATTTGGCTCCTGGCTGACTACTCAAGCACACACTGATGACTAAAGGGATAAGGGAAAGAAGATAAAACTACAACCTTTTCATAATAATCAATAAAACTCACACATAGAAGTCATTGAAATCAGAATTTGGGTTCCCCAAGGAAAATCATTTCAAAAAAACAATAAGCAAGGGGATTCATTAAATGTTCACTATGGTTGGATCCACTAAAAAAACGTATTAGAACATTTCTATAAGATTCCTTAAAAGTTCCCTATGGTTGGATTCACAAAGACCACATATAATACAATGCATTAGAATCCCCAAAACAAGGATTTTAATCTTCATGACCTCACACACCCACTAATAACATCAACATGTTTTAATCATGACGAGGTGAAGGTCTTGCAGGAACATGTATTATGTGACATTTCTTTAAGTTTCCCATTAGCATTGTCTAAATGTCATTGAGTTTTTATACTAATTCCTTTATTGTCATGTTACATGGGATGGGTTTGAGGGTTGTTCATATTCCTAATATAGATTCAGATGAGGTGGAGAAATGTAATATTTGTGAGGCTTAGTTGGAGTTATAAATCTAGATAAAATATAGTCATACAAGGTGGAAATTCATGTTGATCGAGAGCAATCATGACAATAATTTCAAATGTAAGTGCATCATAAACTATTGTAAACATAGTAATGTGAGTTTTAATGGGATATATATTTTGAAGAAGATGCAATTGAGTTATTCTTAATTGTCACAAAATTTATGGTGCTAATGAAGCCTATTTCTACAAATAGTAATGTGAGTTTTAATGGCGTATATATTTTGAAGAAGATGCAATTGAGTGTATCTTAATTGTCACAAAATTAATGGTTCCAAATAGTAATGTCTACAATGGTGCTAATGGAGTAGTTTAGGTGATGATATTTGATAATATAGAAAATGTTATACATAACTGTGAAATATTTTATGGTCACCTAAACTTACCTAAAGGAACCTAATTTTACTATAAACTAAGGGATTTCCACTAAGGGATTTATACCTAATTGTTACATAAAGGAACCATATTTCCACTAAGGGATTTATTAACTATAAACTCCCTAACTCCCTTGCTTGATATAGTTTTGAGTTTATTTGTTGTTGATTGTTAAACCTAACATCATATCCCTCCATGTCCAAAGTTTCATAAACAACAATGACAATCTAGGACACAACAAAGTGATATGTGATTAACAAATAAATTAGTTTTAAGTCCTCTTCAATTTTCAATAATTTAGTGAGTGGCTCACTTAAACGCCAAGCATATTACATTAAATGTTGATCGGATAAATTTCAAGGAAAAACCAAATATACATGTGTATATTGTAATGTCCCCACTTTGGGACATCATCACAGGGCAGGGATTTATGATGACCGGAATAGCCAGATGGGTGCTAGAGCGAGTACATGGGTATTTGAGAGGCATTGTGGGGTCCATATTGCATTGATGATCATATTCCATCATTATGAGCCATTCCACACAGGTTGTCTTTGGTTTCGTTGCATTCTGACGATTTCCATGATTTTGACTATTTTGAGCTATAAGTCAATGGAATTCACTGAAAAGGTCATTTTGGGCGCATTACTTGGAGGAACCTCTCAGTGTAATTGCTCATTGGAATCGGGAGGAGAAACACTACAGGATGGGATGGCTATAAGTGACTTTCAGTGGCCAGGGAAGCCACAAGGAGAGATAAGGAGCTTTTCAAAGGTAAAAAGGTTAATTAATTAATTAAAGTGATTTAATTAATTA